>JAMWET010000561.1:0-20212 GCA_024036415.1 Prochilodus magdalenae
GAGAACTAAGAGATTTTTTTGTATAAAAGAAAAATACATTTATGTTTCAGAAAAAATGTTAAATTTTTTCACTATTTAAGATGCTGAAGCCAAAATGGAGCATTTTGTTTACAATATTAAACCTCTGTTCTTGGTAAATACCTTTAATTGCAGGTGACTGAAGTCTTTTTTAAGGAAATTTGCATTGTTTTATGTTATTTTCACTTCAGAAAATGTAAAAATATTGTGAAAAATCGAATCGTGACCTCAATATAGTAAATCGAATCGAATCGTGAGAAGAGTGTATCGTTACACCCCTAGTCTGGAGTCATGACGTCCCAAACAATAGTCTGTATATGTGCACAGGGAGAATAAGGCACTTAAGAGAGTATAATACTGAAGGTGAAGGTCACTCTGGGTCAGTCTGAAACCAAGTTATATTCTCTTAAACAGGTGCTAATGTGAGTCTTACCAGCCCAGCATGTTTACATCCCTAATATATTAGAGTAAGTTTAAAGAAGCCAATTCAGTGCGTATTACAAGGATCCCTGATAGCAATAACATATATAACAGTCCACTGGCTTGATAAGGTTGGACCACCCAGGTTACTGTCTTGCAGATTTTAAATGAACAGAGACTTTTTTTGTAGAAAATAAACTAAGTCAGTTATTACTAAACTAATTTACCATAAAAAAGGTAAAATGTAAAGAAAAAATTAGTTCATAGGACTGAAAGTGTAAAATAATGTCTATTACCCTGCTTAACGCCAAGCGGCCACCTAGAAAACACTAAGCAAAAGGCCAGGGGACCGCCAGTTAGTGGACCAGCAGTGGTCCGCTATCCTCCTGCTTTCAGGGATTAGACAGATCTATAATGATGAAAACTGACTCATCAGTGCCATCTACAGGCTGAGATTGTCTCTGCAGCAACATTTATAAGAAGAACTTCAGCCAAACCAGCCACTTTCCCTGGATTCATCTGGTAAACGACTCCAACAAACTGTTTCTACATTCTCATCACACATCACATACAAGTAGTTTCAGTGTTTCAGAGTCAGCCGTCTTGTAGACCGGTTTATAATGTTCTCCACCACAGAGTTACATTAAAAAACCAACAACAGATACAACCACACAACTTTACCTGTTAAACTACTAGATAATCTACAACACAACCCGTTTCTCTCCTGAGCAGCTGTGAACACTGCTGTGGCTTTTAATGGGTCAGTGATGTTTACATTTTTTGTCTGACTGCATTTTCTCAAAAAACAAAAAGGGTCATATTCCAATATATGTACTCTTTCATTTTTCACAAAACATTAGTTAATTGTTTTTTTATTTTCCTTCAAGAGTTAAAATCTGCATGTGGTGCAACCGTCTAGCCATGACTTGTTTGAAATGACTAGATTTTAATGCAGTATGAGTAATTATTCTAATATTTCACAGACAAACATACACTTTGCACAACATCCTAAGTTGCCAAAAAATAATTTAGCCCATGTAACTTCAGTCCTGCCATCACTGTACTCATTAAAAATACAAACAATAACAGACAATTTCTCTTATCAGAACAAACACATCCAGAGTTAATTTTAACTGCTGTAGGTGAGGAAAATACTTTGGCTGTGGAGCTGTGAAAATGGTGCACCGGATGGCATTGGTGGTGCTCTAAAGTGATATGCACACCTCAAGTACACCTACGTCATCAAGGGAACAAGGTAGTCTTCAAGACTTAAACTGCAGGATTCTGATTGTAATCTAGGTTGGGGTTCCATACGTAGGCTTGATGTTGTGAAAGAGGAAATCTAGGTTAGCTCTATGCAGCAGTCGGGTGAAAAGAATTTATTTGCATGGCCACAAACTGCTACTCTAATATCTAATATCTAATAACTGCTAATATCACTGAAAGACATTCATGCTCTTCATCTCAGACTCAGAGCCAGCAACTTAACACTACTGTATGTTAAGCAGCCAAGACTGGGCAAAGCTCAGCTCAGGTCATGAGCTCCCCAGTTTCACACAGACATTCCTGATATTCATTATAGCATGATGATTTTAGTTTAATGAAATATTTATGTGCAGTTAAAACTGTTAGTAATGAGACATGATCACATGATAGAAACAATAATATATGATTCTGATTAAAACTAATTCATAATCAAAATAAATTTATTCCAGTGTTAAGTTAAATGAAATGTTTGTTTATAACAAAGCCACAAAATTAAGATTCACTTAAATGTTTTTGACAAGATTTTTTTAAAGGTTGTGAAACGTTTGAGTGCGCAACAATTCTGTGAAACAATAATTAAATCTAGTTCAGATCATTTTTTAAAGGGAATTTGCTATGTATAGGCCTAACTCAGATCTTAAAACACATTTTAATGATGGGATGTCACTTGGAGTGACCACTCATCATGCAGTATGACCAATAATAGAAATAACTGTAATAAATTCCAATTAAAATGTCTAAAATATGTGGCTGAAATATTTATCACTGATAAAGATGATATAGAAGGTGACTGTGACATTATAAAAAAAAATATGAGAACATTGTTTACAAACCTCAAAATAATGCAAATATGTTATTTGTAAACACATTAAATTACTGAGAACCTGTAAAATAAGTAATAAGCCCTTTAAGGAAATGAATCAGTTTTAAGATAAATCACTGTTGCACCACATGACATTTTCAACTGGCACCACAGTCAATTCAACTGGATTAAAAACCACTAAAATTACAAATTTAAACTTTTAATTTGAATTTATTTACCCAACATTCTTCATGTCTGAACATCTAGAATAGATTCCTTTTATTTGTAGTACTGTAAAAGTGGCCTGTCGAAAATCATTGTCATTGTCATGTCATTGACCCTATTACTGTGGTGTCAGTTCTGCTGTATCAGTTTGAGCCACATATCAGTCTTTAAGTTATCTAGAACAAGTTCTCAGACCTGATTAACCTTCACAAGCTAGACTGGAACGGCACTGCACACAGCTCAAGTGAACCAAACTACCGGACATCTGATGATGATCTCTAAAGTTAAATAATGTTACAGCTCGTGAACGATGCAGAATTATTTAGAACTCATTACCGGTGGTTTCCAAGCTGCTGGTGGTCCCGTGAATGGACATGCAGTTCACTACAGGTGCGCTGTACTTGATATAATACAAGTGTGAACATACAGGGACATCAGAAACTGAGCTAACCGGTTATCAGAGGCCTACAGTAGACTGCAGCTGTAACAGCCTGTAATCATAAATCCACCTCCACACCAACACTGTTCAACATCTATTGATAGAAACACCCCTCAGCATGTTTTCACACCCGTGTAGGTGAAAGTGAATCTGAAAATACTACTGAAAGACATTATATACTAAATCAATTTAACACAACTCAAAACTTTACTAACTTTACTAGCTGATCAGAAAAACTGACTTTTTCTAACTTTACTAGCTGATCTTTACTAGCTGATCAGAAAAACCCTTCTAACACAATAACATTAGCTGGTAAATTAGCATCGTTAGCCGAGAAACTCACAGCTGAGCACTGCTAGCACCACCCAACTCCACCCTCGCAGTAACTACTGTATTAGTTTAATCAACACAAACACACAACTTTACCTGTTAAACTACTAGATAATCTACAACACAACCAGATTACTAATGATCTTAAAGCCTACCGTCACAAATCCTCTACTTCTGGAGTCTCCTCTGATCCTCTGATGGCATCTTTGTCTTAAACTTTACTTTCATTTTGTCTCACTTCCTGGTTCCCATGATCTCCTAGTGTATGTCTCACTCTAGTGTAAGAAGTGTGAAACCTCTAAAATCTCATACACACATACACATGATACATTCCCCATCCTAATACAGATAATACAGCTGATCAGTTCAGCAGGAGAGACAGCTGTGGTAGGGTAAAATGTAAACAGAGCTCTGCCCACTCCTATAAACTAAACTTTAATATACTATGGTGCACTAAAGTGTACCTGCATCTGCACTAATGACCAGTGTACTTACAGACTGTTAAAGCTGTTATACACTGAAGGTATTATAAATGTACTCAGAATTTCAGATGTTTACATTAGAACTAAAATACACTTCTAGTTCCTGTTTTACTAAAACATCACTACCAGGAAAACTCTGTAGTACCATATATATGAACACACTGTACTACACTTTTCAGTATGTTACAGATATACTTACATAATTTTAATATTTCAAATACACAAGTACAATAACTTTAGGGGTCATCAGAGCCATTATTAATTCCTACTGTCTATTTGCTATTGTAAGGGGCCGGTCCATGCCTCTGGGCACCAGCAGGGGGCCTGTGCAGTGCAGCAGAGAAGCTGGTGGGTCCAGGTAAAAAAACTTAAGGCCCCAGAATCCCCAGCGGTAATCAGAACTGAGCAGGCGCACCTGTGTAGCACAACATACCTACCGAGATCAAACCACAGTTCTCCGGTGCACCTTTCCGAGTGGCGGAGTGTGAACCGAGCTGAGTCGAGTGGAGCAAAAGTAAAAGTCTGGGAACATGGTTCGGTTTAAGTTGAATGGTAGCGAGTTGGTTTGCGATCACTCACGATCAAACACTGTGCCCCTTTCAGGTTCTGACTTTGAGTTGAATAAATTTAGGTAAATAAAATCTAAACATTTCACATGTATTGAGCTATAAAAATATGATTACTGTATATTCAATATATAATGCTCTAATAACTACATAAATGTAATTATAAAAATATATACATACAACTTTATATTTTAATGTTTTCCTATATACTAAATAAATTTAACACAACTCAAAACTTTACTTACTTTAAAAAAATGTTTCTCTATCTTTTATGGAGTGGTCTACTGGGGCAGCAGCATCTCCACCACTGACAGAAAGAGACTGAACAGAAACATCAAGAAGTCCAGCTCTGTCCTGGTGTGTCACTTGACCCAGTGGAGGTGGTGGGGGACAGGAGAATGAGGACCAAGTTCAAACACATGCTGAAGAACCTGTCCCACCCCATGTACCACTCTCTGGAATAACTGGGCAGCTCCTTCAGTGCCCGGCTGCTGCACCCACGGTGTGTGAAGGAGAGGTACCGCAGATCCTTCCTCCCGGCCGCTGTCAGACTATATAACAGCCGCTCCCCTCAGTAGTCTATTTCTACACTAGTCTATTTCTACACTAGTCTATTTCTATTCTACTATGTGCAATAAAACTGCATAGCATAATCCTGCCTTCTGGACTTAAATTTTTAGTATTTTATTTATATTTTTCTGTATTTTTTGTATACAGATCTTATTTATTATTTGTATATTTCCTGACACTTCAGTTTTTTCCTCTGTGCTGCTGTGACATTGCAAATTTCCCCACTGTGGGATCAATAAAGGATTATCTTATCTTAAATTTGATGTACTTAAATAATAATATTGGGTATAAATCTAATTAAATAAACATAACTCAAATACATACCATCATTTTATATGAACTATACTAGAACATGTCCAAAAGACCCTGACAGGATACATGCCAGTGATACTGTGTGCACCTTTACTGTACTCAATAAACAAAACTGAACTTTCAGCAGAATGTAAACATGTTTAAAGAAGTCAAAGAGTAAAACAGAGAGTTTCACTTTTCAGGCTCACTTTCCTATTTTTAAAATAAGAATAAAAGTGAAAAAAGAAGACAAAATAAATAAACCGATAAACCTCTTTATAAAAACACACAAAAAGGGGTTCTTTGCTACTGGACCATTTAAAAAATAATAAAACACATTTATTAAAATAAGAAAAAAGGCAGACAAAAAAAGTGAGGAACAGGAAAAAAACAACAGAAAAAAACATGTGTTATAAGATATATATATAAGATATTAAATAAATATAAATCAACCAGTTCAATACAGAAGCAGCCTGTTTCCTGCCTACTACACCTTCACCAGCAGATCGTCTATAGATTCAGTATCCTGGGTGCTGGTGGTCTGAAGTCCTCTAAGCCCATGATGACTTTCTGGATGAAGCTGAATGTGTGGGTCAGTTCTTTTGGATAGTGGAGGTGTAAACCAAACATCATGAGAAACGCATCAGCCAAATAAGGAAGCTCATTCAATGTCACCTTCAGGTACAATGGTAATCCTGGCAGGACTGAACTGAACAAGGGGACTTAGAAGAGCTACTGCCAGGTCAGCGATGCCAGGTTCATCATCTCGTTCTATATATATATATACACTATAATAAACATCCTGTGCAGCATTTCTCTCCATCTGTCTGTCTTCTCTCACTCTCCTTCCAACAGAGAACCAGTACAAGTGTCTCAGACACAGTGTCACTGGGGAATCGGTTTCAAATATTTAAGACGTATTTGATTATTTTATAAGTGTAAAGTATGAGGATGATTTTTAATGGTGTGTGGATCGGAAGTGACACACAGTGACTCTACACAGAAACAATATACGGTAAGATGAAAATACATATTTGACATCTTTCATTCCAAACCCAGAGTCATCTTCACGTAGATACACAGGGAGGGCTCGAAGCGCAGCAGTACGTCGGTGGTTAACATCAAACTGCTCCTGTAAAGAGACACACTGAAAATGATGAGTGACGGAGAGAAATAGAAAGAAGCACAAACAGAAGAATAAGTACCAACTGCAGAAGCAGACAGACAGCAGCAGGAGAAACAGAATCAGCAGCAGCAGAGGAAGAGAGGGAAGACTAGAAGAAGCAGCAGCAGAAGTAGCAGATGAAAAAGAAGAATCAGAAGGAACAATAGAAAAAGAAAACTTAGCTGTGTAATATTTTAGTTCAATAATATTAAAGATATTAATTAAAAATTCTGAGTTTAGTGGTGAGCTTTATTTAAACCTGTGAGTCCATTGAAATTTAAGCTGGCCTATTCGGTGTATGGAGTTTAATGTTTTAATCTGATTGAACTATTTAACAGTTTTGATTACAGATAAATATTTATAATGAGTCAGCAGTACTATCAGGGAATACAGTGTGTTCTTCATTATCGGGTTTTAGTACTGCTTTCATTCTATTGGGTAGATTTATCACAAATCTAAATTCCACACTGTTTATTATACTAGTTAGAATATGAACATGAATTTAGAACATGAACAGAAAAATCTGAATATAAAAACATGGAATTCCATATACTGTATACACCTACATTCTCAAACCTTCTGAGTGCCCAATGTGTATAGTATGTGTTTGAACCAGTATATGGCCATCATCACATAAAATGCATCAAGACCACATTTTGTAAAGAACAATGCCTGGTTTCCCCTCGTTACTCTTCTATTTGACACACACAAACTGAGGACGCACAACCAACCCAAAACCCTGCATAAAGTGGTTCAGTAAATGTGGTGGTGACTGTGTGTAAGTGTGTCAGTGTGTGTGTATCAGTGGAGATGCTGTAGAAGACAGAGTCCCAGCTGAACAGTCCAGATACACTCCTATTCTTTTGGAAGTGTTTAAAGAGGCAGGTATATTAGTTTTCTTTTTACTGCGCCTCACTGAGAAACTGTTATTAGAGCAGATCATGCTCCAGGAGGTTTCGTTGAGTCCAAACTCACTTTCTCCTTTCCTGATGATTCCTTTGTATGTTACCGCAATGGAAGTGCTCCCGCTCCACTCAACCTCCCAGTAACAGCGTCCAGTCAGACACTCTCTACATAGGACCTGCTTCCAGGCATCAAATCTCTGTGGCTGTTCTGGATACAGCCGTGGCTTTCTTATATTTATGACCTTTCTGTTCCCCACAGACAGCGAGAGAAGTCTGTTTGCTGTGTTTGGATCCAGTGTGGGCTCACAGGCATCTGCACAAAAGACAAACCAACAAACTGTATATAAATGTGCGTGTATACGCTCTGGTGATGCTATGTGTGGTCCTACCAAATGAAGGACAATATGAAGTGCGCATAGAATAAAGTGAACTTATATTTTGTAAGTCCTTGTTTGATCCTGGTCTTTCCTCCATGTTCAACCCTAAATAAAATAATTAAAACACACATACACACAAGATCAAGCAGGACACTGCTGGCTCTCTATGAAATGTTGTCACCATGTGTTCAGCTACTAGTGAACAATGAGATTGAAATTGGAGGAGTGGGAACTGAAAAGACAGAGCTGAAAGACAGCCCTGCTGAGCCCTACTAGAAGCTCCACATCACTTTGGCTTACATTACCAAGGTTTTGAATGAACACAGTAACTGATACTCATTGAAGTGGTCACTGATGATATGCTTCCTCAAATCTCAAATTATGACAAGCTATCACAAACACAAACTGTCATGCTTAGATCTAGCCTAGAAGCTCCAGTCCAGATATCAATCTACATACCAAGCAGCAGCACATATTGACAGTGACTACATCAACATCATGAAGCCAAGAAACGATATGCTATACTACGCTATGATATGCTAGTCTGTGCTATGATATATGATGTGCAAAAAAATCTTTAACATTTGCCTGACTGGCCTGGAGAATTTGTTAAGTTGAATTTACAGAGGTTAAACATTTTGCAAATATTAACACAACAGATACATTTCTAACTCATTTATGTCTTTTGTTAACTCGTACAATGAGGAATGTCATCTGTCATCTACTCATGATGAATCAAATACATATTTTGTGATATCTGCCTTTTGCTCCACAATATGGAGGTGTGATAGGCAAAGCTGGGCAGAAATTATGGCTTGCTGTGGTTCTTCACCACTGATCCCACATTATAGTTGTTTGTTTGATATTGTAAAGCCATAATTTTTTTTATGAGTTATCATACTGCTAGTTGCCTCCTTCTGCAACTGTTACTCCAGTACATAGCCTGGCTGAATCATTTTACATTGATGGGAAGACAAAGCAAGCTGCTCACTCCAGTTAAGCAGAGACCTTCAAAAAATTATCTTTCCCCATTAGCCAACCAGAGAACTACTTGACTAATTCAGACTCCAACATAATATTTTACAAATCTGAACAAACTCTGGGCAGTTTTACAAACCTGAGTGTCTCCGGTCTACAGTGTGGGTCCTCCAGTCTAGCAGACAGAAGCTTTACTCCTGACTCACCAGGGTGGTTGTAGGTCAGATCCAGTTCTTTCAGATGTGAGGGATTTGAAATTAGAGCTGAAGCCAGAGAAGAACAGCCTTCTTTTGTGACCATACAACCAGATAGTCTATAGGTCAGAAGAAAATATGCATAAATGAGAGTTGGTAGTTACATAACGCAGCAACTAACCAGGCTAAATGTCTTCAAATTTGGACCTTGAATCCTTTTCTTGTCCTGTATGTAGTGATCACTGGTAGGTATGGCAATAAATATTAAGTCAACAATTAAGTTAACTAGCAGTGATTACAAATTCCAGAAGTGGAAACTTGTCTGGAGTCAAAAACCTCTAAACAAGAATATACTACAAAAACAATGAACATTTGTAAACATGAGTATTTAATATCCAACATGATGGAATAGAAACAATAATAAAGTAAATCAGCTTTTTACAAGTAATTACAGTACGTTAAAACCTCACTCTTTGGCAAGTCAAGTGTCAATGTAAAGATCTGGATGTGTAGATGTATAAGCCTCATTTCTTTTTAGGTCATGCATACCTTTTAAGCCCATTTTCTGATGACCTTCATTTTGTGTACTTTAGGATTTCCCTCACGTACTGAAATACAGCTCACATGCTGTTTGAACAACTGTTAAAAATCTCTGTATGTCTTTTTCCTGAGCAACTACAAAGGCAACTAAAAAGTTCCAGTGATTGGCATCACTGCCCTGTCCTGACAATAATATCATACCTTAATATCACTAATATCAATAATAACTTCAGTTTCTTTGTGGATGTAGTCAGGTTCTCTTGCAATATATCCCTGTATTTTGTGCTGTTAATTTTTTGTTCACCTTTAATATGATTTATAAAAAGCACTCAATAAGCATGATACTGTTCCAACTATATGTCAGTATCAATGGTATCTCCAATAAAGGCAGTTTTACACTTGCACCACACATAGCACTTTGAATTCTGGCTTGTCCTGCCACTCACAGGCTAGATTCATGACCTGTATGCACAACATCTGTCAAAAGTGACATAGAAAGGTTCATTTTCTGTATGTTTGTAATAAACTAATTTTATCATTCAAAATTCCAGTAATTGCTCAGGTATCTTGTTTTTGAAGCGCAACTTCATTTAGGGTTTTTTCATATTTTTTGTATTACCACCCATCTAATGCACAACTCTGGTTATATACATATATAGAGCATGAATATTATATTATATTATACATTATATAATATGGTTTGATATTTGTACATTTTTAAACTAATTTAAGCTAACAAATGTATAGTGGAAAACTATTTACCTGCAACAAGCACAGGACTAATTTTATACTTCTAATGTGAAAAAAGTCATGAGATAGCAGTATGTAAGACCTGTCTAACTTATATGGTGTTACTTTGTGAGTAGCGTTGAACACTGGACAGTATTTACATGGTAAAGGTGACATGAATCATCAGTGTTCAAATGAGGCATGATAGTAGGTGCCAGATGGATGCCAATCTTAGCAGTGTAAGGTGACCATGATGTCAGGCCAACTTTATTTTAATTTTTTTGTTTGTTTATTTTTTACATAACATAAAACAGAATACATTCGGTAAGCACCTCCAGCACTCCTACTTCCCTACTTCCCACAATCTTGATCATAGTTTGCATGGATTGACCAAGGGATTTCCAACAGATGGTGTTGAGTTTTCCTGATAGTTGAAGGTTTTATTCTATGGTTCCATGGGGTGCTCTTTACCAAACACTCTTTATTCTTGCAACTCGTGGGATATGGGACCAAAGAAGAAGGCAAGAACAGTCAAAAGACCAATTGTTTTCTTTACTGTCTCATTTCATCCTACATCTTGCAGAATTGTGTCCACCACACTTTGTGTTAATCAAAAACTTATGTCAGTGCTAGTGGGTTTAATCCATTAATGTTTAAGTCTACTTGCTCTGCCAAAACTACTAAATGTGTCATTTTTATTGTATGTTGGTTTCATGTGAGGAAATGAAACCAACACTAAACTTTCTGAATACATATAGTGAATACTATTTTGCTATGAATGTTTTAATTGTAATTTCTATTAAGGCTGGCAGAGGCTTTTGGAAGCAGATTAGCCCACTCCCTCTTTGATAAATATCTTTTGTAGCCACCAGAGTAAGAAGGTAAGAACAATGTGGTGTGTTTTTGCTTATCAACTAAATACACATGGCATTATTCCCTAAACTGCATACTGAACAAGTCTTGTTCTCCCATTAATCTCTGAATTTCATTTACTGACACAGTTGATCTGAAATAAATGTTTACAATTCAATATTTAGTTGACTAAAAACTCACCCAAGTTTCTTCAGCTTACAGTTTGAACTCCTCAGTCCAGCCGAGATCAGTTTCGCTCCTGAATCCTGTAGGTGATTGTTACTGAGGTCCATGTCTATGTTTTGATGATGGGTGTATTTCATATATTTAATTATTGGTTTATTGGTTATGTTGATGTACCATGAGTCAAAGGTTCCTTCTCCACTGCTGAAGTTTTCTGGCTGATACATGGCTGATACCAGCTAAAATATCTAAATATAAATCGGGTTATAGAGTGATGTCAAGTAAAACATGATGCCTTCTGTCATCACATCATTCCGTACATTCTCCCCTATTTTGGTCAAATTCCTCTATGATGTCCTGCAATCCTCTAGCTTTCTCTGCTGGCCAAGTAGCACCGCTGAATATGATGCTTTGTGTTTAAAATTCTGTTTAAGAAGCTCATATAAAACTGTAGTAAGTGTTAAATTCAGAAGAAAACAAAGTTTATTCTTTACCTCTAAACGTACAACACTAATGTTCAAAAGTTTTCAATTGCTGTAGGTTTTAATTTTATTAATCACTTTGGTTCCAGAAAAAACTAAATAATGTTCGTAAAATAATTCTAATATGTTAGTCCTGTACATTTTCAAAAGAACTGGACACTAGGAAGCTGTAATTCGTATTGTTTTTAGATTTTAAATGTTTAAGGATTAATGAACAGAGTATCCCTTATAACATCAATAATGATACTTTTTTTTTAATTGAAACAAAAAATATAATTTTTTTTCAAAAATGTCATCTAGTCAAGGACATACAAACCTACTCTGTAAAAGTCTTTATTATGTACAAAATAAAAATAAAAAATATAGTAATTTAATACTTTTGGACATATACTGCATACATATATTCATGAACAGTTCCCATAATGAGCTAAATTACACCAACAATTTACATGTACACAATATTTCTGCATATTTATACAGACGTTTTAGCTCTTTATCTACTTTGATGTTTGTCTCGACGTGTTTGAATGTCAGCCATATTGTAATTTAGACTAGGCGTTTAATTCGTAACTGATTTTAGTAGAGGAACATTTTTTGCCAAACCATTTACGTGAATTTACGAACTTACCATGTGGAATCCGAAAGAAACTGATATACACAGTATGTTCTGCTTCGACAACGCCGCCTGTTCCAAGTTACTTTTTGTTTTGTCCCCACACTGTAGCCCACCTCCTCAAACTCTGCGCAATCAAATTGTTGGTGCGCACATATCCATGACATTTACGGTATCTGACCCCTCAGAGTAAATTAACATTCCTGAAACCCAGAGAACGAGATTGTGCACATTTCTTGTTTGTCCTCATCTCTATTAATATTGTAAATACAGAACGTGTGCTACTCTATTAACCTTAATAAATGTAGATTAATATTCTATTAAAGTTCTGTCTATGTAGAATTTTTCCTGAAAAACTCAGCCTCTCCAATATCTGTTTCATACTCAGTCCTGTCACTGACTGGTTGCTGATTAATCTAATTACCTGGGAGATGTTCCACCAGGTGAAAGTGGGTTAATGTCTCTCTGTATTTATAGACACAGACAGACATATCTGTACAAGCTTATGTAGATGTCATGTAGCCTTATGTACAATACCCAATACTCGCTATAATAAACTATATATATGTATATAAATGTAACAATATATATTAATTACATAATAATCCTTTTGACGTAGGGGATTTGTTTTAATTGGTTCCAACACATTACAGAATGACTAGAATTTGATTCAAGTTAATCTAAACCTCATCTGAACAAGCAGAGTACTGCCAGATCAGTGGGATCCATTTTAAACCACCATTTAAAACTGCTGAAAAGAAATAGAAAGTAATTTTAGCTCCATCACTGACTCACTCTCCGTTACAGATTCACCCTCTGTCACTGACTGAAGTCTTTATCATACCTTAACAACCTTGTAATTTGGAGGATCCAGTAATATTTAGGACAAAATGTATACAAGTCAAAAAGTTGTAAATATTTTTTATTGACCACAGGGAGAGAGGTGATTTTTTTGAAAACCCTTATTCATTTTGGCCATAGAGAAATTCATCTTAGACCTGGACTACAGAATGACGCATGACTTCAGTGGTCTATATAAATATGGTGGGTGCTACCCTACCTCAATCATGTAAAGTTTAATATCTTAATACTAACATCCCCTAACCCTAACACAGTCAAGACTTAACAGTGCTAAACCAACTCTGTTAAAGTCCTATTTCTAAATATCAGCATGAAGATAAACTAAAACTTCACCAACATCAGCATAAAGACTCAAAGCAGCCTTTACTGGTGAACTTGAACGGTTGAGTTTTTATTTTTAGCTTGTGTTCATCCAAGTTCATCGAACTCCAATGTGTATTTCAAGCTGAGATCCATTAAAACGCAGAGCTACAGTTTTTAGAATTAAGCACATCAACCAGTCAACCTCTATTCATAACGTCGGTTGTTGCCCTGACTGAGCTGTGATGGTTCAGGAGGACGAGATAAGCTGACCTCAGCTGTTGGTGGGTATTATAAGATATTTATTCACACATATGTTTTAAATCTGAGTAGACAAAAAAGAAAAAAAAAAAGTAATTAAAAGGAGAAAATTCAAAAAAAAAAATCTGTGTAGATCACAGCAGTGAGTTTCTGATGCCACACAGACGTGAAACATGGTGAGCTGAAATGAGTTTAGCTAACTCAGTATTAGTTGGACTGAACCCCTAATTTCAGAAAACTGCATCATTAAATGAGAAGGAAGCTGAAGGCTGCTGCAATTGGAAAAGGACTGGCCACCCCAGTGCACAGAGGGAAGAAGCTCACCGTTGATGAGGTTTTTTAAAAAAAAAACTATGACGACACTTGGGATTACTTGGTTTGTGACCAAACCAAATGCTAAACCAACTTCTAATACTGAACCTGCTGAGGTGTTATCAAGAAAGCTGGTCGACCATTTGAAAAATGAGCATCCAGATTCCGCACAAGTGTATGAGCTAATATATAGAGGGTCTTATAATATAATATATAGACTATATTGGTATTATATATATCAGGGTCAGCTATCGGAATATATCCAACCAGAAGATGGTATTACAAATCCTGCTTGAATGGCACTTTCTTTTCCTGGTCTATTAAACAGGCTGAGCCTACATGCGATTTTAGCTTTCCAGGGGCGAGGGTCAACGCTGGCGTGTGTTTTCACTAAAGCACAATATAATGACATTAATTCAAGCAAAAAGCACAATTTTGCAGCGGATTCCAAGTTCAGTCTCTTGCCAACAAAGCAAAAACATGACAAAAAAGATCAGCAAGATTCAAATGATTTTTGAGCAAGCAACAAAGCACTTCTCTTTGCACATATCAGCAACTGGACATTTTCTGATTACTCTGATTTCTAAAGTAGAGAATATTCAACAGGGAAAGCATGTTAACAACCGCAAAGTGTTTTATCAGCAAATCCAAGCAATTGAGAGAGAGAATTTTAAATTATTGTTTCATTGCTCATCAGTGCTACAGAAAAATACTATAACTCGAGCTTCCAGGTCAGACCAGACAATGCTTTAGTCAGCACTGGTTCTGAACTTAGCTCTGCTAGCATCATGAGCTGTCCTCTTTTAAAGACATACAGCTTCTGACACATGGAGCCATCAATGTTCTCTAGTGTTTCGAGTCCTGTTTACAGTTAGAAAAATCTACAGTCTTGTCTAACTTGGTGCGTTACGATAATATTATATTTAGCTGATTGTTATGGAATATACACTTATCTACAAAACAATATCCATGCACCCAATCTGTAGGTGTGGGATTGCAGTGATTTTGGGGAAGGAAGATAAAGGTTACAGTAATGTATAAGATTATGATAACTCCTGACTGACATTTATATGAGCTACACAGAAGTTGTGTCTGCTCAGTATGGCATTGTGGGCCACCAGTTTACAACATGCTAATACACGACATGCAGAACGGATCTCAGCATTGAGCTGTGAAAGGTTCCTAATGGTGTCCTGGTATAATCCTACACATTGCAGCTTTTCTTGAGGTGCCTGTGCGTTATGTGGGAGTGTTTGGAGGTGGAGTGACACCAGGCCTCTGTATGTGTGCATGAACAACAACTGTTCCATCTTGGCACTAACTATGTTTTGAATGAGGAGTGAGATTTCATATACTTAAGTATTGGGTTACTGATTGTATTGATGTAACCCATGAGTCAAAGGTTCCTTCTCCACTGCTGAGTTTCTGGCTGATCATGGACCTGTCACGCTCATAGACCACGCTGGGTTGCTGGATTGGCTTCTGCTGCCTTTAACCCTTAGAGACGTATATCCATCGATGATAGCACAATGTTGAGAAATTAATGAAATGTATTTAACACTCGAGTATAAACAGTCTTCTCTCTGCATTTCTCAGAGCAAGTGCTGTTCATAATGTTGCTCACACTCAGGTCAGAGTTTCCTCCCTCTCGCACTGGCTGAGCTTATGAGGCTTCATCACGGAGGTGTTACACTTTCATACACACAGCTGGACACTGACAATGCTGCTGTCGTACTACCTGAGAAACACCTGACCATTAATTCCCACAGTAATGCTGGTGATAATGCTAAAGGTCATTTCTAAATGGTTGTTTATGGAAGTGGTTTATTCTAGAGGAAAGTTCCGTTGAGCGTTCATTGAGGGAGATGGTCAATGTTCAGGGGGGAGCAGGTTAAGACACAGGTTTGAACTAAACTACAGTATAGACTCCAGGAAGAAGTTGACTGCTGAAGCCCTCTGAAAGGCTCCTTCAAAGGAAGTTATTACATGAGGACTTTACAAATAAACGCCTGACTCATGATCGATATTGCGTTCATTACTAATAACTACTGCTAGTAAGAACCTGAAGTGATACTGTTTGTCCCTAAGAATTGCAGTAAAACAACTCTAATTGACCTTTAGTTCAGTCTTGTTTACTCTCTTTCCTGAATGAATCCTAAAAACAAACTAATCCTAATTAAATTAGATAATAATAATAATCTCACTATATATCTAGATCATAGAGAGTGATTATCAGAGTAAAACATGATGCACTCTGTTTATCCCATCAGTTCCGAACATTCTCCCACATAATTCTCCCCTATTTTTGGTCAACATGTCTTCTATGGTGTCCCTGCAAACCTCCCAGCTCCCTCCGCCTGTGCCAAGCCAGCGCCACTGAATATGAGTGTGTTGTTTACAAATCCTGTTAAGCATGTCATATAAAACTGTATGGTTTAATTCAGAAAAAAACTGAAGTTTATTCTTTACCTCGTTCTCTAGACATGACAACACTACTGTTAGAAAGTTTTTAATCCCTGTTCAATAGTTTTCAATAGGTTTTAATATTATTAATCAAGAAAATAATATCTGTAAAATAATTCTTTTATGTTAGTCCTGTACATTTTCAAAAGAACTGGACACTAGGAAGCCTTAATTCGTATTGTTTTTAGATGATAAATGTTTGACGGGATTTATAAACAGAGAATCCCTTGTACAATTAGGTATAAGTTTTTTTTCAAGTGAAATTAAAAATATATTTTTTTCACAAAAATGTCTCTAGTCAAAGACATCAACGCTACTCTGTAAAATCTTTTTATATGTAAAAAATTCATTAATAAATTGCAGTTTATAAACTTTAATTATTTGTACAAATACTGCATACTATTTCGTGAACGTTGGAGAACGTGCATACTACTCTTCGAGCGGATAGAAGGGGGGGGTGGGTAGCCCAACAAGGTGGGTGTTATCATGTACGACCTGTGGATTGTCTGGTGCAATATGGTTAGATATTTATTGTATTACAGGACGTGTTTTCATCTCTTTTCTACTTTATTTTGAACTAAAAAGGTGATTTTGCGTGCTCGACGGTTGAATTGTTGAGATGTCAACCATATTGTTAAATATCAGGGGTTGGACCACTAGGCGATTTATATCGCGGTAACTGATTTTTAGAGTAGATGAACAATTTTTTGCCAAAACCAATTTAACTTGAAAGTTACGAATTTACCCTGTGTGAAAATCTCGAAAAGAAACTTAACTTCGCTTGACAGTCTGTCTCATGGCTATCCATAACGCCGGCTGTTGGGTCAAGTGTTTGCTGTTCTGTTTGGTGTCCCCCACTGTTAGTTTCCCACCTCACTCAAACTCATTGCGCGTCCAATGTTTGTGGTTGCGCGACGATATTACATGAAGTTACGGTATGACCCCCTTCAATGATAATGAAGCAACATCCCTGAACCCCGAGCAGAAACGATATAATCATGTTTAATTCTTGTTGGTTTGTGTTCCTCGTCCAGTCTATTTCAATAATATTTGTACTAAACATAGGACCGTGAGTTTACTCTATTAAATACTTAAATGAAATCATAATTGGGTAATTAATATTTCTAGATTAAAACTTTGTCTGTGACTGCAGTAATGGATAGACTTGCCATGCACTCCGGGGGGGGGGACGAGGGAGCTAGTATTAGTGTCAATCCTGAGCTCACGCTCTGAGTTTGAACGTCATAAACGGACACATGCGGAACAACAGCTGTAAAACATATATGGATTTATATGCAGGGTCCAGGAATAGTTTTTGCCATTTAGGGTCCCCTTTTCATTTCAGTTATGCACTGTTTCAGGTCCGGACACCTTGATGTCTAGAGAAAATCTGTAAGTTCCAATTTATATGTTGTCTGGTTCAGTGTAACATACTCCCAATCACAGATCTTACAGTCATTTATTCAAGAGAACAAGTCAACAATCTGTTTACATGCTTCCAAGAGATTTGCAGAACAATACTGCACGTACTTAACTACCGGCCACCGAACTACTGCCAAGTTCCGAACACCAAATAACAAACTCGTGAGATAGTTTTTTTCCCTTAACAAATTAGGCAAAATTGGACCGTCGCCGGCACAGGAATACAGGTCATCTTTAAAAATGCGAAGATTATGCATTAGGCACACTGATAGCACACCCTTGACCATCAGAGCTATTATTCTCTCTTGCCATTCCGAGGATTCAGGGAATAAAGAAATTCTTGTTGTGAACAGACGTAACAATCATCCCAATGCTATCTAATTATTTTAGTATTCAGCCTTTTGGCCATCAGGTGGCCGCTGGGCATGGTTTATCCCTTACTTCTTGGCTGTGAATTCCTAACTCGTGGTCTTGGAGAACCCCCATAGACACTGCCACATCTGGTAGTGTTTTTTCTGCCTGAAACACATCCATTTGAACTGGGTTTTGTTAATTAAGTGGTATATTGATGCCTATTGGTGGGTTGGGAGTTAGGGCAATCCTCCATGCACACAACTAGGTTGGTATTTTCGTATCGAAGTGCTGGAGAACTGTTCTATGGTAACAAGTGACAAATACATAGCTCTTAACAATAGGTTAATTTTGCTCAATATAATGAATTTTACATACATTCTTTAAATTATTTATACATTTTTTGATTTTTTTCCCTCTCAGAAAATTCAGAAATAGAGTTATTAGTTTTAGATAATTGACCTTATGATATAAATGGAATTAATTTTTCGTGATCTAATTCAGTTACCTATCTATAATATGAGTTACGATCTAAGTACAGCGTATTTAAAACTATTTCGTCACTTGTGAACTTGTTTAAAACCTACAATTTTGCATGTAATGTCTTCTGATGAAAACCTTTTTTTTCGATTAGTCGGAAAGTATAGCTTTAGTAATTATTATTTTCCTTAAAATAATTTTAAATTGTTTAGTTTTATTTGTATACGTTAACGTTTAATTAATTAAAAGTAAACAAGCCTATCAAACATCACCAAACTATTAAGCCCCGGGTAGGTGCTGATAACCAAAGGTAATCCTACATTTGAGTCTTATTCTTACCATTGTTTGGACACACTGCCCGAGATTTTTTAATCCACATTGAAGTTATATCCCATATGAGCAAATTATGATAAATAATTTATTCCTTATAAAATATTTAAGGTTCAATTTTACGAGGTGGCTAAAGTACCTGATATATGACAGCCATACTAGTATGTTTACACTCCCAAAAAAACTGTCTGCAAAATGCTGTCGGGGTGCAAAATATCAGAAATAGCCGTCTGTTGAATGGTTAGTCTATTAGAGGGGTATGGTTCGGGTATTATTTGGAGATTCACTTGGGGCTGGGTACTGTTTTTACAAATCAATACAATCTTAATATTATAAAGAAGGAGAATAAAAAGAGATATGGGGAGAGCGGGAGGGGTAAGCAAAGACAACATAGCACGTGTTTAAAGTGAGAAAATGTATTTTTTTATTTGTAAATACATATCATTACTGATGACTCTTCTTTACCATGTGCAGAAGGTGAGTTGAAATAAGCAACCACCAAATGCTCCCTCGTCCCTTCTCTAAAAAGGACTTGTCTGGACAACTAGCATATCCCCTCCAAACCACCCTGGTATGGTATTATTTTAGTATTAATGAGGTTTACTGTCTCCTCTATACAGATTACCGACTGGTGTTCTGTACCAAGGTTATGGGGTGTGGCAGTTCTGTCCATGGATACGCTTACTGTATGGTGTCATAGTAGCCTTATGAAAACAGCACCCACAAGCTAAAGAGTACTCACTGATTTGTGGATATAGCCTCAATAAGTTAGACTAAGCTCAGTAGGCTATCTGAATATCTAAAAATAGTGATAATCTACAATCACCGCAGATTATTTTTTGGAGAAAATAATGTACATTTAATCATGTTTAACATAGTTCATAATGTTTCTTAAGGACCATAGGCGTAGTGCAGAATAAGGGCTCGCTCAGAACGGGGTACTTACAATATGATAAGTATTAATTAATAGGCGTTTATTTTTCACTACTGTCCAGTGACCTGGCC
>JAMWET010000562.1:0-63212 GCA_024036415.1 Prochilodus magdalenae
TATAGAGTATAGAGTTTTTGAAACACCTCAATCCTCAATCAATTATAGTCATGTGGTTTAACAGAATAAAAGAAACTGCCATCTGATGGTGAAAACAAGAAATACGTTTCCCAAGGACATGGAAATCCAAGCTGCTAGCCTGCTAACTATTAGCTATTAGCTCAGAGCAGTAAAGCTGGAGTTACACACTGTAATTTACCTGCAGTGAAGGAAACTAGTATGGATGGACTGAAACGGCCCGTTCTGCTGTCTCTCTTTGTGCTGGTCTCTAAAATGAACTGTGTATAAATATTAATGTAACATCAGATATTACTGTCCTGCCCTCCAACCACTGAACAGATCCAGCACCTCGCCCAACCCAGAAAGATGAAACAAAAACAGAGAGTTATAGGGTGAGTGAGTGAGTGAGTGAGTGGGTGATTGGGTGAGTGAGGGGGTAAGTGATTGAGTTGGTGGGTGAGTGATTGAGTAAGTGTTTAGGTGATTGAGTGAGTGAGTGAGTGATTGCATGGGTTGGTGAGTGGGTGGGTGAGTGAGTGCGCTATTCAGCAGACATGGGAACAAGTCACTAAGTTGCAAGTAACATGTAAGTCTCAAGTCTTAACAATCAAGTCACGAGTCAAGTCCCAAGTCAATACAAGCAAGTCTCGAGTCAAGTCCCAAGTCAATACAAGCAAGTCTCGAGTCAAGTCCCAAGTCTTAAACTTCGAGTCCTAGTCAAGTCACCAGATGTCATTTCAATATTTCACATAACTGATGCAGCTGATTCATAGTATATTAAACTGACACAATCATAAATGTTTTTAAAGTTTGTATTTAGTATAACAAAAACAACTTGCATCATCTCAAACAGTTCAAACAACAAAGTGCTATTTTACTTAACAGGAACAAGTAGTGCAAATCGTTAATTAAATAATTTGAGGATTAAATAACCTGCAAAGTACTATACAGTAAACAAAGTACTTACTGTAATCTCTAATAGATATGTACTAAACGCAGTATGGAAAAATTAATGTGACATTATACCACAGTTTACAGCAACAAAAAGTCAAGGTTTATGGATTAAAAAAAATTAGGGAAAGGACAAGAATATCATATGATTTCATGATATCATATGAGCTGTTTCAGTATGCTTATAAATTTCTGTAAAACAGGCTAACAAAGTACACTACATCATTGTTTCTCAACCCTGGCCCTGGAGGCCCACTGCCCTGCACTTTTTATTGTTTTCCATTCTCCCAACACATCTGATCCAACTAATCACCTCATAACCAGCCCATTACTGAGTTAAAATAGGTGCTGAAGCAGAAAAAAACACTAAAATGTGCAGGGCAGTGGGCCTCGAAGGCCAAGGTTGAGGAACACCACACTATAACGAAGTAGTAGAACACATTCCACCTACAGGAATTTTTAATGACATCACATTCTAAACCCATAAGCGTTAATGTATGGACCTGTAATATATATATCGTCGCCGTCCAATGAAAAACATGTATCTCCATTTTTTGTCCATTTTGACTTTTATGCATAATTTGAAAACAACGGCAGTCGTTTACACTGTGAGATCTACATGATGAATAGACCAACAGAAATGGCCCAAAATTGCTTAGAAAAACGTCTGGTTCCATTGACTTACATTAAAATTGAATGAGGTTTTTGGCCTCTCTTGTAAAGTTGCCATTTTGGAGATACTTGTTTTTCCTTGGACAGCGACGATATATATATAACAGCATGTGTGAACTGCTGTGTTTGACACTTTTCTGCTCTATGCTAATTCACCACGTCGTGGCTGAGATGCTGTGGTTATTAAACACTTTAATTTTCAGTAAAATCTCTCACAGTGAACGGTGTGAGAGAGGGACGAACAGAGGACAACAGCTTTGTTTACATTCGCTGTTGTTTATTATTATGTCGCTACGTTTGCTAGCTTGCTAGCTTGCTAACTGCTATACGCGAAATATACACAGCACAGACTTACTGTTCTTTGTGCAGCCTCAAATGTCGAGTTTGAAGTGGTTGCACCTCCATCTGTGATCTTGACTCCACATGTCTTGCATACCGCAGTTCTTCTTTTATTTACTACATTATAATCTTTGTAGTTGAACAGGATTATTTTTGGGATCATGTTACTCGTCTTCTCCGCACAAATTCAACACTGGCGCCCCCCTCAAAGCTTCCCGTGATTGGCTGTACGGTTACGGCTTTACTTGTTGCTAGGTTACGGATCATTTGGGCTGAGCGGCTCAGCTCCCTAGCGTTACAGCGCCATTTAATATAAAATGATCCAGTTACGTGATTCAGTTTTACTTATTCATTATGTTAAGTCTTAAATCGAGTCTTAAAGCTCAAGTCCGATTCCAAGTCCAAGTCAGTAAAGGTAAAGTCTAAGTCAAGTCGCAAGTCTTTAGTAATGTTGTCGAGTCAAGTCACAAGTCATCAGTTTAGTGACTCGAGTTGGACTCGAGTCCAAGTCATGTGACTCGAGTCCACACGTCTGCTATTCAGATTCCCCTTTAGTCACAGTCGGCAGTAGAATTTACTCACTGCAGTGCACTGACCAACCAGCAGGTGGAGCCAGATCCAGTCAGCAGGAATTTCACTACATAACTAAATAGAGAGACAGGTTGGTTTTGGGCAGTGATGACATGCTTTAGCAGTTAGCTTCTGCTACTCACTGTAGGAGAAAATACCCAGCAAAGCCATTAAATATGGTGTGACGTGGAACGTAGGGTCAGTGAGGTCACTGTAATGATTATTCTCTCTTAATAAAGAATCTTTATTACTGATCTGCAGGAACTGGACTGAGATCCCTGCCTGAACTTCATCTCATCATCCTGCCATTCGACTCTCTCTTTACTTTAGGCTGGATTACTTTACAGACCTACAACAGCTGTAAGTACTGAACACAGACACTACTGTTCACATCTGTAACATCTTGTGTACAGAACAGAGCAGAGTAGAATGTAAGGAGATAAACAATAAGATAGAGAGAGTAGTAGAGTGGAACAGAGTAGATGGTAATAGAATAGAATTAAGTAAAACAGAGTAGAATACAACAGAACAGGAAATACAGAACAGAGTCAAATTTAATACAGTAATACAGGATAGCATATAATAGACTAGAATAGTGGAATGAACGAGAATAAAGTAGAACATAACAGATCAGCGTGGGATAGATTAGTGGAATAAAGTATAATACAGTAGAATAAAACAGAATAGTTCCTTCATTGGTGTAGGAGATTAGTAGAGTAGTTCCCTCACTGCTGTAGAAGGTTAAAGTGGATCAGCTTAAAGTAGAATAGAATAGAATAGAATTAATTGGAATAGAATAGAAGAGTGGAATAAAGTATAATACAGTAGAATAAAACAGAATAGTTCCTTCATTGGTGTAGGAGATTAGTAGAGTAGTTCCCTCACTGCTGTAGAAGGTTAAAGTGGAGTAAAGCAATAGAGGCTAATAGAGTCTAATGGAACTGTACTGTAACTGTACTGATCTGATTCTCTCTGTGTGTGATTAAAGGGCTGAAGATGAGAAGCAGGTAAAATCAGTATGTTAATTTACACTCATACAGGTAACGTTCCTCACACTGTTCATACACTACCCACACACCTACACTACCCAGTAATCGGACCAATAAAAAAGCTGCTGTGTAGCTGCATGTAGTGACTCATTACCTAACCATAACCCACAGTGCTGTTACCATCATCACCTCTGATTAACCTTAAATTGTGAATCTCTGTGTATGTGTGCGCGTGTGTGTGCGCGCGTGTGTGTGTATGTGTGTGTGTGTGTGTAATAGGATAAAGAGTGATTTTGAAGATGGAAGGAAAGCAGATCTCCAGGTAGGATGTGTGCTCAGTCTGAGTGGACGGTTTCTGTGATGGTAATAAATGTGGTGTTGGTGGTGTGGTCAGTCTGACTGGACTGTTCTGTGTTCAGGTTGGTGAAGGAGGTGAAGAAATGGAGGTCCTGTCCTCTCAACTGAAAAGTTCTGAGGTAATCTCTCTGTTAGGTTCAGAATATCTCACTGTTTGGTGATGGTGACGATGATGATGATGATGATGATGATGTTAATGATGATGTTGATGGTGATGATGCGATGATGATGATGATGTTAATGATGATGTTGATGATGATGATGATGATAGTTGTATTCAGTCCACAGGATGATTCAGTGATGTAGAAGAACACGTTCCACCGCTGAGATCTGGAGAACCTGAACAGAGTCTCACTGATGTACCTGCTGATCTTGATGTTCAAGTTCAAGTGGTTTTATTTGTCATTTCAACCATATACAGTGGTGTACAGTACACAGTGAAACGAAATAACGTTCCCCCAGGACCAAGGTGCTACATCTAACAATAGACTACACAAAACAATACAACATAAAGTGCACGTGTGCAAGACAATATGCAATAAATACACACGACCATTTACAAGACAGACAATAAATACAGGGGAGGGGAAACAGTGCAGTCGGCCCCTTAGTAGTGGGAGCAGTAAGGTGCATTTGGTGTAGATGTAAACATTAGACATTGTAAACACTGTATTTGAATTTAGCAGCAGTACTGAAGTTATCCAGTTGGTGGAACAATAGCAGGTTTTTTTTTTTAATGAAAAAGGAAAAAGGTGGTGTGTGTGTGTGTGTGTGTGTGTGTGTGTGTGTGTGTGTGTGTGTGTGAGTGTGTGTGTGTGTGAGTGTGATTTCAGTTCAGACACTAATGTGTTTGTTTGTTCAGACCAGACTCCGGTTGTTAAGGAGTCTGATGGCTTGGGGAAAGAAGCTGTTGCACAGTCTGGATGTGAGGGCCCGGATGCTCCTGTACCTTTTTCCAGACGGGAGGAGGGTGAAGAGTGTGTGTGATGGGTGTGTATGGTCATCCACGATTCTGTTTGCTTTGCGGATGCAGCGTGTGGTGTAAATGTCCGTGGTGGTGGGAAGAGAGACACCGATGATCTTCTCAGCCGTCCTCACTACTTGCTGCAGGGACTTGCGATCCGATGCGGTGCAGTTCCCAAACCAGGCAGTGATGCAGCTGCTCAGGATGCTCTCGATGGTTCCTCTGTAGAAGGTGGTGAGGATGGGAGGTGGGAGATGTGCCTTCCTCAGCCTTCGCAGGCAGTAGAGAGGTGTTGAGGGACCAGGTGAGATCCTCTGCCAGGTGAACTCCAAGAAACTTGGTGCTCCTGACAATCTCCACATGTTACAGTTAGTATGTTAGTCAGTGTAGTATAGTGTTTACTCTGATTGTGACTGATCATCTATTTGAATGTTTATATTGCCGTAAGTGAAATGTTCTGTGTACCACCTTCTAAATAAACCTAATTAAACATAAATAAATCATCAGGTCGAACAGACGTCTGTTTTTGATCTAGTCATTATTAATAAGGCCTAAAAGGAAAAGGCACATGTGTAAATCCAAGTACTCCCCCTACAAACCATCAGCTTGTAGAACCACTTTCAGCAGCAGTGACCTGAAATCATGGGTTTCTGTATATCTGTCTATGGGTTCATCTGTCCAGAGGACATGGTTCCAGAACTCTTATGGTTCGCTGAAATGCAACTCTTCAAACTTTAGCCAGGCTGCCATGTTGTTCTCAGATAGAGGCTTCTCCTGGTAACCCTTCCCAACAAGCCTACTTCTCCAGGACCATTAGAAAAAACTGAACAAGTACATGAACCTTAACATCTAACATGTTGACTGGGCCCTGCGGAGTTTGAGAACTATGCACATATACACAGGCAGCTCAGTGAGGGGTTTAATCTGAACACTGTAATTGGCTCAGTTCATCAATAAAAGAAGTTATACAGAATGTCATTGAAAGGAACCAGCTTTCCTATGTTTCCTCCTCATGCTCCTCCTCCTGGCTCCTCTGTGTTTCTTCTTCTGGATTTCTCTACCATCTTCTGGCAGTAGCAATAGTTACAGTTTCTGGATGCAGCTCAAGGGAGGAAACAAGACACACCCCCCCACAGATACCAGAGGATACAATAATTAATGTTGCAAAAGTATGTTATTTTCTAAAAAAAAAAAAAAAAAGCAGATATACAGAAAACAATTAATGTTGGAATGTTGATCTGGAATACTGATCTGAAGATCTGGAATACTAATGCATTTGACCACAGTACATATTTCCACTGTGTGATGGTCCATCCCAAATGGGATGAAAGGTAACTACATTTACATTAACAGAATTTAGCAGGAGGTCTTATCCAGAGCGACTTACAGAGGAGCTTAGTGTTCAGTCAGGGTATGTATTCTAGCTAGTACAGAAAGGTTAGAGTCTGCACTCCCCTTGAGCTCCAAGTCTGAGTTAACCAGATGATGTTTACTGTCTGATGTTGATGCAGGTCTCCATGTTGAAGGCCCCTCCGGTCCTCTGGTGGTCCATCTGGGGGGCTCTGTGTTGCTGCCATGTTCTGTTCAGGACCCCCTCCCTCTGGAAGATCTTAGAGTGGAATGGAGGAGAACAGACTCAGAATCTGTGGTGAACATTCTCCAGCACAATGACATCAGAGCAGATCTACTTACTCAGTGACATCACGAGAGAAGATGCTGGAGTTTACAGGAGTTTACAGGACCTCAGTGAGAACTCAGTGGAGGTTCAGCTCAGTGGTGGGTAACTATGGTGTATCTGTAAACTGTAACTGAACTGAAGTCCAGATCTACAGTGGAACTACCCACCCACATCATATGTGCTTAGTGGGGGTCCTGATCATTGAAGAACAGGGTGATAAAGTACACAGAGACACAGATTCTGTTTCTGCTTTTGTGAAAAATGAATCATGTAAAACTGTTTCAGCCGGACAGTAATAAAGAAAGTTGGGTCTCTGCACTGTAAATACACCAAAGAGGAAATTTGGGTACTACAGTAATGGAGAACCAGAGAACCTTACACAGACAGAACAGACACTATAAACACATTTACAAAGACACAAAGTGGAACATTATCAACACAAGCATTAACATTTAGTAGTGTGTGTGTGTGAGTGGGACTTTTAATTAGCTGGATTTGGAGCATTCTTCCTCGGGACAGGGTGTGAATAAGCATGATAAGAAGGAAAACTGTTGAGCCTGATTGTAACAGAAGGCCCTCTTCAAGTTCTGTACAAAGGAAGCACTGGACTTGCTGAAGTGAGGTTGTGCATAGCCAGTCGATTACTGCCAGGTCCTTCAAAGTTTGATTATGAATGAGAATGTCATCTAGTTAGACATACTTGTCCAGGAGCTATCATCTCAACACCTTGTTTATACAGAAGTTCATAAGGTTAACATCCCATAGAGTCATTAGGGTTAACATCCTGTAGAGCCATTAGCCTTAACATCTCGTAGAGCTGTTAGGGATAACATCTCACAGAGCCCTCAGAGTTAACATCCCGCAGAGCCCCCAGGGTGAACATCCCGCAGAGCCCCCAGGGTTAACATCCCGCAGCATTGTAAGGGTTAACATCCCATAGCAGCGTCAGGGTTAACATCCCCCAGAGCTGTCAGGGTTACCCTCCCGCAGAGCTGGTAATGTTAGTTCAAGATTATTTGTAATGTGCACAGCGTGTCGGGACATTTATGCACCGAAATGCTTGTGGTGTGACTCAGACTCAGGGGAGCATTATTTATATAGTATATAAACACATTAAATAACGAGAGATATAATACATATACACTATATACACAGAATACAGAATATACAGAGTCAGGAGGTTCTGTGTAGAAATTCTCTCTTATGTACAATATATTGTATTATATTGTATATTATATATTTATGTCTGTTATTTAAGGTGACTCAGTGATATGGTCCATAGCATTGATACGATATAATAATAATAATAATAATAATAATAATAATAATAATAATAATAATAAAGGGTCAGAGTGCAGTGGTATTGGTGGTGTTGATGGTATTGGTGAAAGTCTTACAGCTTGTTCAGGAACCTGATAACCTGTGGGTAGAAACTGGCCTGGATGCTGAAGTAGCTTCTGCCTGATGGGAGTGAGATGAACAGGCTGTGTGTTAAATGATTACCGGATCTTCAGAATTTTACTCAGGCAGCACAGAGAGTAACGAAGTAGAACTACTTCACTACTGTACTTAAGTACTAAAATGCTGTATCTGTACTCTACTGGAGTATTATTTTTTTTCTCCTACTTCTACTTTTACTTCACTACATATTTTGGATGAGTTTAATACTTTTACTCCGTTACATGTTTTATGTGCTGCATCGTTACTCGTTACAATTATAAATACGGGTACGAATCATTTCAAACCCACATCATCACTGCCAGAGCGGTAGATGGCACTGTCACCGGGTTTGATGAAGCTGCCTCAACATTGATCAGAACAAATGCTCAATGCACTGCTGTTCTTCCGTTCACACTGCTGCTACGTTGAGAACACTAACGCTAGGGTTGTGTAGTTTATTTTGAGATGGAGAAACCACCAGAAGAAACACCATCTTCACCACCTTCAACTTCCAGTGATCCTGGTGGTGAGGAGGGTGAGGAAGGAGACCGTCCCTGGCCCTACACCTTACAGCATCAGCAGCCTACGAGAGACTTTTTGTGTCGCAGGATTAGTCTTTAGCCCTAAAAGAGCGAGACTGAAAGCAGTCAATTTTGAAAACCAACTACTTTTGAGTATAAATAGAAGATTTCTAACTTCCTACAAATGACGCTTTATGTTTTTGTTACACTGTGTTAAGCTCAGTGTTTAAGGTGCTCTAGTCACTTTTATTTTTACATAAGTAATAGTTGAATGTGGCCTAATGCCTTTGAGATCTTTTAGTTGTTCTAACAAGTCGAGAATGAAAAGAAAAGGTCTAACGTCCAAAAAAATGAAGAAAAAAGCACAAGCAAAGAAGAGAAAGGAGGGATGATTTAAAGGGGAATGGACATACTTGATTGGGTTTTGTTTACATAGAGTTAAGCTCAGTGTTTTAAGGTGCTCTCCTCACTTGCTTTTACATACAAAACACATGTATGTGACATGCTGCTGTCAGTTCTGTTTAGCCTTTCTTTGGGTTTGTTTAGAGAGTTAGCTGAGAACTCCATGTACCTGTACTCTGTCTTGTACATTCCTGTCATTGTAGTGCAGCCAAAGTTATTGTGACAGTCCCTAAACATTTGAAATAATATAAACAATGACATTCAAACTTTTGACTGCTCTCTGAAATTACATAAACACAGTACTTGTACTTTTACTTTCAGTACTTAAGTAGTAAATTTTAGAATAAACTACTTGCAATACTTAAGTACAAAAATTGTTGAATACTTTAGTACTTCCACTTAAGTATGGTGCTTAAAGAAGACTTCTACTTCTACTCAAGTCACTTTTTTGATAGAGCACTTGTACTTTTACTCAAGTCTGGGTCTCTAGTACTTTATACATGTCTGGGCAGCAGAACTGGTAGATGTCCTAAGGCAGCGGGACTAGTAGATGTCCTCCGGCAGCAGGACTGGTAGATGTCCTCCGGCAGTGGGATGGGTAAATGTACCTAGGCAGCAGGACTGGTAGATGTCATGTGGCTTATGATGGATTGTGTTGTCCTCGCCCCTCTCTACAAGTCTCTGGCAGTCAGGCAGTAGAGCTGCCATACTAGACAATGAGGCTAGCCGTGAGGATACTCTCTATGGTGCATCTGTAGAAGTTGGTGAGGATGTCAGGAGGCAGACCAAACTTCCTGAGCATTTGCAGTAAGAAGATGAGCTGACAGGCAGATCTCACTACTTTGTTGGTGTGGAGTGACCAGGTGAGGTCATCAGTGAGGTGTACACTGGAGAACATAACACTGCTGATTTTCTCCACAACAGCTCCATTAATGTACAGGCGAGAATGACAACTCCTCTTCGGCTTCCTGTAGTCCATGATCATCTTTGTTGTTTTGCTGATGTTGAAACTGAGGTTGTTGTCATAGTACCATTCCAACAGGGTGCTGACATCTCTATAGGCAATCTCATCTCCATCTGTGATGAGGCCTAGGATGGTGGTGTCATCAGTAAACTTGAAGATGATGTTGGATGTGTGTCTGGCACAGTCATGTGTAAACAGGGAATACAGAAGGGGGCTGAGAACAAATCCCTGTAGAGCCCCTGTGCTCAGAGTCAGTGTGGAGGAGAAGCTGTTTCCTACTCTCACCACCCGGGGTCTACCTGTCAGAAAGTCCAGAATCCAGTTCCAACAAGGAAATGAACGACCCCAGGAGCCTTCCCAGCACCTTGGACCCACACCAGTTCGCCTGCCGAGCCAACAGATCTACTAATGATGTGGTCTCCCTGGCAATCCACACTGCACTCAACCACCTGGACAGCACTAACTCATATGTGAGGATGCTGTTTATCGACTTTAGCTCCGCCTTCAACACAATCATCCCTTCCAGACTCGTCCACAAGCTAAGCACACTGGGAATAAGCTACACATTGTGCAGCTGGATCATGGACTTCCTCACCTGCAGACCACAGTGTTTTAGGATGGGTGAACACACCTCACCCTCCCTCACATTCAGCACAGGATGTCCCCAAGGCATTGTTCTCTCCCCGTTGTTGTACACTCACGACTGCATCACAACCCACAGTTCCAACACCGTCATCAAGTTTGCCGATGACACAACAATAATCGTCAAGCTCCTCACAGAGTGGTGTGCCACCAACAACCTCTCCTTCAGTGTCAGCAAAACCAAGGAGCTGATCATTGACTTCAGGAGGGGGAAAAGAACACACGAACCACTGAACATCAGAGGCACGGTGGTGGAAAGAGTGTTCAGCTTCAACTTCCTCTGTGTCCACTTAGCCGAGTATATTACTTGGACGCTTAACACATCACACATAGTCAGGAAGGCCCAACAACGCCTCCACTTTCTACGAGGGCTGAGGAGAGTCAACCTGCCACAGCAGCTCCTCTGCAACTTCTATAGATCCACCGTGGAGAGCATCCTGACAAGCTGCATCACTGTGTGGTATGGCAGTGCCACCTCTGCTGAGCGCAAGGCCCTGCAGAGGGTGGTAAAGACTGCACAGCACATCACCGCAACTACCCTCCCACCCATACAGGACATCTACGACAAGACCCCACACAGCCCAGTCATCCCCTGTACCAACCTCTGCCCTCTGGAAACAGGTACCGGAAGTTTTTACCCTAACAGCTTTTACCCTAGAGCTGTTCACACCGGCAGCGCCTACCAGAACCAAAACTCTGCACCTTAACTTAACCTGTATACTTGAACATCCAGCTGTGTATTTATTATCTATATTTATATATCTATACTGAACATCTGTACTAAGCAGGCTAGCTGTTACCTGAACATTAATCTGCTCTACTACCTGCACTGTACACTTTATATATCTATACTGTTTACAACCACACTTACTGATACTGCTCTACACTTTGCACATCCTACTGTACTGTTTATGCACATTGTTTTTGTCTATTTGTCTTTGCACTACACTATTTATTTATATACACATATAGTATATCTTATACTGCACTGGAGGGGTAGCCTGACTGTGTTTCATTATTTCTGTATTGGTATAATGACAATAAGGTTGAATTGAATTGAATGTTGCTGAGGTGCTGGTGTGTGTTCTCCCACAGGGTTCTCTTCTCTCCAGATCTTCATTCTGGTGCTGTGCTTCATCTCACTAACTCTCTCTGTTGGACTTGGAGTTCCTGTTTTCATCTTCCTACAGAAACAAGGTACCACCTGTCCTGAAGTCCTTCATCTCTCTGTTAATATTACATCACTAGACGTGCTGTTTCATGTTCATTTCATTCCTGTTTATTTTGTAGGTTCTGATGTTAATAAATGATGAGACTTTGTGAAAGGGTAGTGTGGCGGTGCACATGCCTTTTACAGGCAATAAAAACTGAATTAGGAATCTAAATACTGAAATGTGATCTGGATGTTCCCTCCATCTCAGAAACAGCCAGATGGGTGATGATCATGGATATTGTTCTGTCCTTGTGTCCTAATATCTGCATGTTCACTGCTTTTGTTTTGTGGTCAACAGAAGGTGAGTTCAGGAATATCTCTTTGTCTAAATTCCAACACGTACATGAAATATTGACCACTAAATGTTCTTTGTTAGGAGATACATGTCTGAAACCACTAGTGTTGATGATGATGCCCTGTGCAGTTGGGAGCAGAGGCAGGAACAGTAGTGTTCCACATTGCTACCTTCCACTTCTGGTGACCATCTAGCCATTTGATGTGCCTATCCTAATGCATGCAAGCACATTGGCAAGCCCATGATGATGAGTCTTCTGCCGTCACTGTTGCACTTGAAGCAGCCCATGACCGCCACTGAACATCACGACCGTTCCTGGCACCATGCCTTGCCATGCCATCAAGTTGGATAGTGGACCATTGGTGGACAGATATTTTCAGAGCTCTCCAAAGATGTTGCATTGGGTTTAAGTCAGGACTCTGGCTGGACCAGTCAAAGGGTATTCACATGGTGACGTTGTAAAACCGTTTGAATGGAATTTGTTGTGGGTAACTAAATCAACTCACTTAACAGAAATAAATGACAGCACTAAAGACATCTGTCTCTTGCATGTTTCCCTTCAGATCCTTAAGGCAAACTGAATTGGTCTTCTTGTATGTAATTGTATGTACAGTGAATAATTTGTTCATATTTAGTTTGATATGTAGCACACTGATGTATTGATACGAATAGCTTAATGAATAATTTTGTAGAAAATCAGTGAAATGGTTAGATGAATTCAACTACTGAGGAGCCCCACCATACCCTGTATGTCATTAATAACAATACTAACTTTATCTTGTTTATTCTCATCTAGCCCAGATTGTTCTTAATAATGTTTCATCTGATGGTGAGCATGAAAGAAGCATGTTACTGGTAGGAATGGCAATACCTGGTGTAGTTGTTCATTTGTAAGGCTAAAATTTTAGTACATAAATTTGGTTTCACATAACAACCTAAAACCAAACAACCTTGCACTTTAAAAAATAAATAAATAATGTGTGACCTTTAGAGCATTTTAGATTTTTTTTTGTAAATGTTTGTATTTACTGTAAATTAAACTTATGATGAATCTATTTTTTTGTCTTTAAAATATAATAGAAGTAATCCAAAAAGAAATGTAAAATTATTATTTGGTCCTCTATAGTTGATGATTTTGTACATGTTTAGTTTATTACTGTCTCTATTAAAATTGCATGCCAAAAAATGTCTCTTTCTATTTAAATCAGTAAACACTTCAGAAGCTCTGATTGGATAATTACTGCTGTGGTTAAAGTGTTTCACCTGCAACAGTTCTGTTACCACACAACTGATGCAGTGAGCAGCGTCTCATTCTTAAACCACGTTGTGGGAAGACACAAAAGCCCTGAATGAGTGTAATCTGAGATCACTTAAAGACCTGTGGGGGTAAAAATGGCCAGTGGAACTCACATCTATGTTTAATAGTCACAGTAAGAGCATTCCCACACTACCTTGAACTCATAGGAGTGATCGAGAAAGGTCAGGTGGTCTGATGTGTCCAAACTGACCCTATTCCAGAGTGATGGGAGTGTCAGGGTAAGAAGGGAAGCGCATTATCGCATCAGTGTATTTGTTCTAGCTGACTGAGTGGCCATATTGCTGGATGAAAATGTTGAGATTCATGGAGCGCAGGTTGTGCAGGAGTGGTTCAGGGAACATGAGGAAATGTCACACATGAACTGACAACCACAGAGTCATGACCTTTTCCCCACTGGAAGTCTTTGGGATGTGATGGAGAAAACAAGGTTCTGCTCTCCTGTCGTAAATGCAGGATCTCTCCCACTCTCCATACTGGGAGCGGCCACTAGAGGTAGCGTGCGCAGTAGAGGAGGTGGTCTCGCTTCTCTATGACATAAAACAAGGGAAGTCAGAGACCGCACGTCTTACTCGTCTCGTCTGTTTTTACTCTGTAACACAGGTTAGTAAAAGTACACAGAACATTATAACCATATATAACATCTTCAGGGATGTATTAGTGGCATGATATTGCCAAGTTGAAGTTAAGATGTAGATTTTAAACCGAGCAAAGAGGAAGATAACGGCGAGGCTGAAGTTGGTTTCTTATTCGCCTTTTTTCCGTTCCACCTTAAATAGTGCAGCAGTTGCATTCTATCGCCTGTAGATGGCGCGATTTAACACAGCAACACCGTAATTTGTGAATAAGATTAGGAGTAAATTCCTGGAATACTAAGGAAAAACATACACAGTGACAGTCAAAGTTTAAAACATGTACAATGTCTAAATTTTACAGAGATATGTCATCAATCCACAAATGCTTCATGAACTTAAAATTCAAATACAAAGTAACTCAGGAGTGAGGGCATATTGTACTTCTGTTGTATTTCATAGGACTTTATCTCCTTATCATGAAAACGTCTCACAAGTCTGACAATCAGGTTTTACTCACTAACTATCTGACTATCCAATTCCTTAAGAGGGAGAATTTTTACTGTGGCATTTTTTTATAATCCTGCTGTGAACATGGTATGTTAGGCGATAGCATGTGTTGTGTGTGTTACATAGTTAAGCCTGATATCAAAATCATACAAAAATAATACAAATAATAAAGATGCCATTCTTCATTATCCTTCTCTTAATGGTAATCAAAATGTCTCAAAAGTTTGTGCACACGCTAAGGCAGTAAAATGTTGGAGGCAGCGACGCAACATGCAATTGTGAGTTGCTTTTATTTACGTCAAGAGTTGAGTAGCTCTGTACCAGAGTGTCTGATAAACAGTTTATACGCAATACTATGTGTAATGCAACAATTAAGCAGTGGGTGAAAAAACACAAAGTGATGTTCCATTCCAGCATCCTTCTACCACGCTTCCTGTCAATGCTGTGGAGGACATTTTGGAATCTGAGGTCAAGGAGGACGTCATATTTCCCTTTGCTTTTGTATGCAAGAACAAAAGAAATCATTGATAAGTGGAAGCTACACAAATACCGTATACTTGAAGCTGAATAAAATATCATGTATATATGAAAGAAAATATAAACAAAAATGTATAAAGTTCAACTTTACTGTTAACTTTTACAAGTCATTGTATAGGGTTTAGTTTTTCCTATTAATATAATTTTAATTAGTATTATTTGTAAACAGACAATTACAATTACTCTGGCTCAAAGAGCTGACAAAGTGTTTTTTAATGCAGTGTTTTTATTTTCAGAAGGTAACGAGTGAAACGTTTTGATGATCGGGAGATAAAGTCCTATGACATGACAAAGGAACAATAAACCAAACACATGCTATCGCCTAACATACCATGTTCACAGCAGGATTATAAAAAAATGCTACAGTAAAAATTCTCCCTCTTAAGGAATTGGATACTACCATCTACAGGCGATAGAATGTAACTGCTGCACTATTTAAGGTGGAACGGAAAACATGAATAAGTAACTGGTGAATAAGGAACTGGTGAATAAGGAACTGGCAAATAAGGAACCAACTTCGGCCTCATACATAAGGATAAAAGTGAATAGTCTTTTCTCTAATGTCATGGAATATGTACATGTTAAAAGCTGATTAACAGTATTTTATGCACTTTATGGGGTTTATATGCCTGACAAAAACACTTTAAAGCACTAGTTCCTAGAGTTATTTTGAAAGCTAAAAGTGATTGAATGTATTCTCGAAATGTACATTGAGTTGGTATCGTTCATATGTGAAAGTGAATGGGACAGGAAAATTGTAAGAGTGTTTATTTACAAGGACAATATGTACAGTTTACAGGTATTTACATGAGCCAAATGTATTTGCATGTTTATTATATAACATAAAACACGAGAAGTCAGAGACCACACTTCTACTCTGGATAGGAATAATGTGATGCTGGATAAGGTTGTGAAAACAAACCTTATCTAAAAGTGGAACAGACAAACATCACCATAAATATCTAAAATTAATAATTTTTTTAAATAGTTTTTTATTGTTGTTGCTCAATTAGACATACAAAAGCCCAAACTACAGACTCATCTGTCTTACAATATGAAAAAAGGAAGTTGTTTCAACCCATGAAAATGTAAATAATCCAAACTAACAGATATAAACAGTAATACAGTAACTACAATAAACTACTTCCAAATACAGCTTTATTAAAACCTACTACAGAACACCAGCCTGTTTCAGCTTTCCTAAAATCACTTCTTTTTGTTCTGCAGCTAAATGCAGACTCCGGATACACTCATTCATGTGCTTGGAGTTGTGTAATGGTGCCCTGTTCTGCATTTTTGTCCATGAGAACGTAACCCATGTGAAAGGTATGTTTCACTCTTTCGTTCAGTATGGAATTACCTAACAATCATTCCAGTGATCCGTACTGATTTCTGCAGCTCTGCAGTGATTCCCAAACTCTACACAAACTATATACCCCAGCAGATAGTAATCACCCTGCTGAGCACCTCCCCACAAACGTGTACTGTCATGATATGCGAGACATTTAGACATCTAGAATTAACCCACAATGCACCAGATGTGCCCTCTGCGTATTACATTGAATATGTTTATTAATGAATTCAGAGTGGTTAGGAAATGGTACTTGCTTCATTGACTCTCACCACAACACATGATAAACTCAGTTAACTCTACTAACTCAACTTTTTCGGGACATAACATTTTTGAAAGGAGCTGTACTGGAGCATGTCCTTCTCTAACAGTCTGTTATAATAGGATGGTAAATAGCTGAACTATTAGAGCAGCTTTGGAGAAGCTATTAGAGAAGCTGTTTAAGATAAGATGAGATAAGATTGCCTTTTATTATCTCACATGGGAAAATGTGCATTGTTACAGCAGAATACAGAGCAAGAGGTAGACAAAAGAGCAAGTTCTACAAAATACAAGAAATTCTAAACAAATAAAGAAATCTCCACTGTGAGGTAAAAAATAAGCTAGAATACAATAGAAAAAAAAAAAAAAAAATATATATATACAGACACACAAATTCCCCAACTACCGCCACTGGGTCCAACACACAACCCAGAACAGAACCTGCCTTCATGATCAGCTTGTCCCGTTTCTTTCTTATCTGCGGTCATGATGCTTCCACCCCAGTGCTGTTAAAAATTGCTGATGCCACCACCGACACATAAACCGAGTGGAGGTTTTGTAGATGGCAGGTTAATGTTGTGGGTGAGGTCTGCAGTGTAGAGGGTGAATAGGATTGGTCCAGGACCGTTCCCTGTGGTGCCCCTGTGCTGCATCTGTACTGTATCTGACGCACAATCCTTAACTCCCACATACTGCCTTCTGTTTGTGAGTGATGAGAGTGATCTCAGGTAATGAGATGGCGATCCACCCCTGTGCAAATCAGCATATTTTGCATTTAGCCCATCTGCAAGTGAGGAGGAAACCCCATATCACAGATCCCATCACGCCCATCCGCCAAAGATTAAACTCAAGGTAGTTAGACTCCACTCTGTCCCTATAGTTTCTTTTGGCCAGCCTGATGGTCCTCTAAAGGTCATATCTGCACCTCTTATAACTTGCCAGGTCACCAGTATTGTAGGCTGTAGTTCGAGTTCTTAGTTTGACTTGAACCTCGGTGTTAATCCACAGCTTCTGGTTGGGAGATGGTCTGACATTGATTTTTGGAGCAATGTCATCGGTGCATTTACTAGCTTGTGATGGAGCCAGTGTTTTTGTGATGCTTGTTTTAGATGTATCATAAAACATCTGCCTGAAGTGTGAAGATGGCCTCCTTACTCCACTGATAGGTTGTGAGCAGTTGTGAGCTGGAGGTTAGGCCATTGCATAGCTTCAACAGTCCACTCCAAGCTTCAATTTAGCAGCTAGCTAAAAGCTAATGCTAGTGTTAGCTGTATTCCTGAAGAAGGCAGCTGTATTTTTACTGTAATCTATTGGCTAGCATGAAACAGTCATGCAGCTGGGTCTCCCCGGCTACCCCGCTCTCCAGAACTGTGCTGAGTGTGATAAATAAACACACCTCAGTGTTAGTGTCCAGTTTGAACAGTAAGCAGTTTTCGTGTTAGCTGTATGTAACATGTACATTATCAGTGCAGGACACTAAGAAGCTGAAACATTCAGGAGACAGATTGTGGAGTCAGCCGGAGAGTGAAGCACGTAGGGTAATATGTTCAGCTGTTATTACCTCCATACTTTAATAAGTAATATTCTAATATTCTAACTGGTATCTGTTGCAGGGTAGATGGGTGTGGTGCTGTTCTGTGTGCTGGTTCTGGCTGCTGAACTGAAAGGTAACTACATTTACATTAACAGAATTTAGCAGAAGATCTTATCCAGAGCGAGTTACAGAGGAGCTTAGTGTTCAGTCAGGGTATGTATTCTAGCTAGTACAGAAAGGTTACAGTCTGCACTCCCCTTGAGCTCCGAGTCTGAGTTAATCAGATGATGTTTACTGTCTGATGTTGATGTAGGTCTCCATGTTGAAGGCCCCTCCAGTCCTCTGGTGGTCCATCCGGGGGGCTCTGTGCTGCTGCCATGTTCTGTTCAGGACCCCCTCCCTCTGGAAGGTCTCAGAGTGGAATGGAGGAGAACAGACTCAGAATCTGTGGTGAACGTTCTCCAGCAGAAAGACATCAGAGCAGATCTACAGAGTGAGACCTTCAGGGGCCGAGCAAACTTCTTCCCAGAGGAGATATCTAAAGGGAACTTCTCCATCTTACTCAGTGACATCACGAGAGAAGATGCTGGAGTTTACAGGTGTGGAGTTCACTTCAACCAGGACCTTAGTGAGACCACGGTAGAGGTTCAACTCAGTGGTGGGTAACTATTGTGTATCTGTAAACTGTAACTGAACTAATTTCAGACCCACAGCTGAAATATGCACTGCAGTGCTGAGAATAATCCACCACCTATACAATACCTGCTCTGTGGTGGTCCTGTGGGGGTCCTGACCATTAAAGAAAAGGGTAACGCAGTTTACAGTTTCCAAAGAGGAAATTTAAGTACAGTAACAGATGATCACAGATCCTTACACAGACAGAATAGATGCATTTACCAGACGCGTGGACTCGAGTCACATGACTTGGACTCGAGTCCGACTCGAGTCACTAAACTGATGACTTGTGACTTGACTCGACAACATTACTAAAGACTTGCGACTTGACTTAGACTTTACCTTTACTGACTTGGACTTGGAATCGGACTTGAGCTTTAAGACTCGAAAAGACTTGACAACCCTACTTTAACATAATGAATAAGTAAAACTGAATCACATAACTGGATCATTTTATATTAAATGGCGCTGTAACGCTAGGGAGCTGAGCCGCTCAGCCCAGATGATCCGTAACCTAGCAACAAGTAAAGCCGTAACCGTGCAGCCAATCACGGGAAGCTTTGAGGGGGGCGCCAGTGTTGAATTTGTGCGGAGAAGACGAGTAACATGATCCCAAAAATAATCCTGTTCAACTACAAAGATTATAATGTAGTAAATAAAAGAAGAACTGCGGTATGCAAGACATGTGGAGTCAAGATCACAGATGGAGGTGCAACCACTTCAAACTCGACATTTGAGGCTGCACAAAGAACAGTAAGTCTGTGCTGTGTATATTTTGCGTATAGCGGTTAGCAAGCTAGCAAACGTAGCGACATAATAATAAACAACAGCGAATGTAAACAAAGCTGTTGTCCTCTGTTCGTCCCTCTCTCACACCGTTCACTGTGAGAGATTTTACTGAAAATTAAAGTGTTTAGGAACCACAGCATCTCAGCCACGACGTGGTGAATTAGCCTAGAGCAGAAAAGTGTCAAACACAGCAGTTCACACATGCTGTTATATATATATATATATATATATATATATATATATATATATATATATATATATATATATATATATATATATATATATATATATATCGTCGCTGTCCAAGGAAAAACAAGTATCTCCAAAATGGCAACTTTACAAGAGAGGCCAAAAACCTCATTCAATTTTAATGTAAGTCAATGGAACCAGACGTTTTTCTAAGCAATTTTGGGCCATTTCTGTTGGTCTATTCATCATGTAGATCTCACAGTGTAAACGACTGCCGCTGTTTTCAAATTATGCATAAAAGTCAAAATGGACAAAAAATGGAGATGCATGTTTTTCATTGGACGGCGACGATATATATATATTACAGGTCCATACATTAACGCTTATGGGTTTAGAATGTGATGTCATTAAAAATTCCTGTAGGTGGAATGTGTTCTACTACTTCATTATAGTGTGGTGTTCCTCCACCTTGGCCTTCGAGGCCCACTGCCCTGCACATTTTAGTGTTTTTTTTTCTGCTTCAACACCTATTTTAACTCAGTAATGGGCTGGTTATGAGGTGATTAGTTGGATCAGATGTGTTGGGAGAATGGAAAACAATAAAAAGTGCAGGGCAGTGGGCCTCCAGGGCCAGGGTTAAGAAACAATGATGTAGTGTACTTTGTTAGCCTGTTTACAGAAATTTATAGCATACTGAAACAGCTCATATGATATCATGAATCATATGATATTCTTGTCCTTTCCTAATTTTTTTTAATCCATAAACCTTGACTTTTTGTTGCTGTAAACTGTGGTATAATGTCACATTCATTTTTCCATACTGCGTTTAGTACATATATATTAGAGATTACAGTAAGTACTTTGTTTACTGCACAGTACTTTGCAGGTTATTTAATCCTCAAATTATTTAATTAACGATTTGCACTACTTGTTCCTGTTAAGTAAAATAGCACTTTGTTGTTTGAACTGTTTGAGATTATGCAAGTTGTTTTTGTTATACTAAATACAAACTTTAAAAACATTTATGATTATGTCAGTTTAATATACTATGAATCAGCTGCATCAGTTATGTGAAATATTGAAATGACATCTGGTGACTTGACTAGGACTCGAAGTTTAAGACTTGGGACTTGACTTGAGACTTGCTTGTATTGACTTGGGACTTGACTTGAGACTTGCTTGTATTGACTTGGGACTTGACTCGAGACTTGCTTGTATTGACTTGGGACTTGACTTGTGACTTGATTGTTAAGACTTGAGACTTACTTGTTACTTGCAACTTAGTGACTTGTTCCCATGTCTGGCATTTACACATTTGCAAACACACACAATGCACAGTCAAGGCCACGTTAACTTTTTCTTCCCGCAAAGGCCCTCTGAGCCACTGTGGACCAGCAAAAGAGCCCTGGTATCTTCTGGGTAAAGGGAGTGAGGGGCACCACCAGGAACTAAAGTTCTGACCAAATGCAGGAAGTGCTAGACTTGCCAAAAGGGAGGTCTTGTTGCAGTGCCTCAGAGGTGGTTGACATAAGAGGCAGGGGATATTTATCTTTTACCTGAGCAACCAGTAATCAATATGGAGGCGGAGATCCCCATCCTTTGCTTTTACTAAGAAAAAGTCAAGAGAAGAAAAGGGTTGTATAAAGCCTAATTCAAGGGCCTCTCAATTGTAAGAACCCAGAGAGCGGTGCCTATATGAAGGTTGGCACAATCAAATTACCTGTGTGGTAATTACCTGTGAGGTAGAACTTATGCCCTTTTTTTGCTGAACACCTCCCCGAGATTCCAGTAAACCTTAGGGACCTGGGAGGGGTCTGGCTCAGTAGGGCCAGGCATTGACCCTGAAGACTAAAACAGGCCCCCTGGCTGTACAGACCCCATGCATGAGTGCTAACTGCATAGGCTCATTTGTCTCCCTAGGAGAAAGTTGGGCATGCTAAGGATTTGCACTAACTGAAGAGGGAAGCTGAAGCTTAAGCACCACTAGCTCTTTCTTTAACCCTCTGACACGTGCAGGTGTCCAGCCAGATGCACATCTCATACAGCTCAGTTAAGGTGAAGGGCAGGTCTCACGTGGCCAGATTGTTTTTGAGCCTATTATTAAGCCCTTGCTGAAAGACTGCCATCACAGACCCCACATTCCACTCAATGACACAGTGTTCCTCTTCATTACTGAGTCCATCTTCTCTCTCTGGACTGTTTCAGAGCGACTGGTGGTGACTGGAGCTCTCCAACCCATCTTCACCTCTGTAGGTGAGGAGGTGATCTTGAACTGCTCTGTAGATTCCCATATTCCAGTCCACCAGTTGGAGGAAGTGACCTGGAAAAAACACCCGGATATCCCAGTTCTGCTCTTCCAGGAAAACCAGACCTTCCCAGACTTTTCCCAGGAGAGCTACCGAGAAAGAGCCGAGTTCTTCATGTCAGAGATCCCTCATGGGAACTTCTCCCTAAGGCTAAAGGACGTTAGGATGGAGGATAAAGGAGAGTTCATCTGTGAGGTCCACACTGCTGATGCTTCAGCACAGACCACAGTGGTGATCCAGCAGATAGGTAACCTGGAGTGTTTAACATTTAGTCTTTCATTTACAAATTAGAAAGATTATAACCAGTAATATCTCATATCTGCCTCAGAAATCAATAATGCCATATTTCTTATACATGGTTGGGTGAATGAGTCATGTTAAGTGTATCAGTTAAGAAATCCTCCCAGAAATTCCTACCGTCTAAAGTCAGAGGTTGTTATGATCAGTAAGTGAATGAAAAACGTGAAGGTGTGACAGACAGCAGGGAGGAAGAGAATGAGAGATTCCCAGGGGGTGATCCAAGTCTTAGTTAAAGCCAGGAGCTCCAGTGCATAATGGCATGCAAGATGATACACATGTTGGAAGTGCAATAATGCAGTAATTAAACATAAAGGAATAAATACAGAGAAGGGAAACATGCCATATCTGGGGTCGAAGAGACCCGTCACTGTGTTCAGAGTGAATGGGACTGGCGAGTCTACTGAGCCACAGTATAGTGGTACCCTCTCAGTATATATGCCCTATGGCCACTACACCTTAGTAAGGCCACTCCACACACACCTGGAAGATGTGTGATCATTAATGAAAGGATACAGCAGTGAAGTTTAAGAACCCATGTCAGTTCAATCAGGTGAAGTCCTAAATAAGGGATTAAGATCTTTCTTCTTCTCCAAACCTAAGAACAACACTGTAACCTAGCAACAGGAAAAGGTGTGAACCCTGTTACCCTGTTAATGTTGCTGAGGTGCTGGTGTGTGTTCTCTTACAGGGTTCTCTTCTCTCCAGATCTTCATCCTGGTGCTGTGCTTCATCTCACTAAGTCTCTCTGTTGGACTTCCTGTTTTCATCTTCCTACAGAAACAAGGTTCCACCTGCCCTGAAATCCTTCATCTGTCTGTTACTATTACATCACTAGAGGTTCTGTTTTATGTGTGTTTTTCATTCTTGTTTATTTTGTACAGAAATATGAATCTATATACTGAATTGTGAAGTGTAATGATCTGGATGTTCCCTCCATTTCAGAAACAGATAGACGGGTGATGATCATGGATATTGTTCTGGCCTTGTGTCCAAACATCTGCATGTTCACAGCTTTTGTTTTGTGGTCAACAGAAGGTGAGTTTAGGAATATCTCTCTTTCTGGATTCCAACGATATACATGAAATGGAGTTATGAATTACTGGACCATTGGAAGGAGAACCATGCCTGAAGCAATAACTGTTGGTGCTGCCACCACCATGCATTACTGTAGGAATGGTATTGGGTAGGTGATGAGCAGGGCCTAGTTTCCTCTAGACATGATGCTTAAAACTGAGTACAAAAAGTTCAGGCTTAGTTTCATCAGACCAGAGAATCTTGTTTCTGGCAGTCTGAGAGTCCTTTAGGTGTTTTCATGTGTCTCTTATTGAGGAGAGGCCTCTGTCTGACCACTCTGCATAAAGTTCACAGATATGGTGGAGTGCTGCAGTGATGGTTGACTCTTTGGTTGGTCTTTGGTTCATCTGCACACAGGATTTTTGGAACTCTGATTATTGGGTTCATGGTCGCTTCTCTTACCAAGGTCCTTTTCCACCAATTACTACAGTGGGGCAGCCAGCTCTAGGAATGGTCCTGGTTGTTCAGAATTTCTTCTATTTAGGAATTATGGAGGCCCCTGTGTGCTTTGGGAACTTCTTCATCTGTGACTCTACACAGTACTGTCTTCATTTCCTCCTAACGGCTTGGATTTTGCTCTAAGATGCATTTTTAGTTGTAGACAGGTGTGTCTTCCCAAATCATGTTCAATCAACTGAATTTACCACAGGTGGACTCCAGTCAATGTTTAGAAACTCTCACAGGTGATCAGGAGAAATGGGAGGTCCTCAGAGACACATTTCAGGTGTAATAGTAAAGGGTCTGAACACTTATATTATATCATATTATTCCAGATATACAATATGTGGATAAAGGAAAATGGATAAAAATATATATTTCAGACTATATGTGCAGGTATAGGTACGCTTCATGTATAGTGCAGGGTGATGGTGACAGTAAAGGTGTGGATTGTGCATGGAGATCATTGATCACTGACCAATGCACTCTTCCGCTCTTCAGTAGTCTGGTGGCGAGAGGGAAGAAACTCTCTGAACCAGCTGGTTCTAGACTTTAAGCTTCTGAACCTCCTCCCGCTCTGCACCTGTGGATTCCTGGCAGTGGGTGGAGTCCTCTAGAATGATGTAACCATCCATCCATTTGATGTGTCTAATAAACATAATGCATGTGAGCACGTCTGGTTAAAATATTAGCAAGCCCCTCATGGGAAGTATGATAGGTTCTCTGCCATCCATGGTGCCAGTATCAGATTCATGCCTGCCCTGCTACCTTTACTTTTGATCTAGAACTCACTAGTGTACAGATCTGATACAATCATTCTGAAATGTGTTTGACTTTAATCTACAGGGCTTCTCAGTGAGATTATGATATGTGCGGTGGTCAGTCTCACTCGGTGCCTGATGTTAATGAAGACTTCTCCATATCTCTACACACTTCCAGGTATACATTTAAAACTACTGAGAAAGATTAAGATAAACAGGCTGTACAGTGTTACAGTATATCTGATACATCACACAGACGAGTGTTAGAGTAGATGGTAAAGCTGATCTGGTTCATTATCTGTTCATATGTATATTTATAAATAATGTGCATCATATTTATAGGTTGCATGCTGTCCTTAAATAACCACATTGATCTGATTCACAGATTGCTTGGTGAAGGAAGTGAAGACTCTGACTGTTCAGCTTCGGTACTTAATGATAGCAGCAGCTCTACTGACAGGTAGGAGGGTGTAACGAGGAGGTTGAGGCAGGATGCAAATGCACAGTGGTTTTATTTAAGTTTGTCCGAGAGATGGGAGTCAAAACACAAGTAGGTATTAACATAGACATGTCCTAAACAGGGGTGAAGACAGCCAGGAACAAAATTAGGGTAAGACTCAGAATTCAACACAAACACAACAAAACACAGGAAACAAGAACTGAAAGGAAACACGACTAAGACTCACGAGTGGGGGAAAACAGAGACTTCACGACAGACAGGGCAAACAAAGGGGTCTTAATGGAAGTCTAAATGAGTACAAATTAGCATCAGGTGTGGGAGTGGGTGGAGCCAGTGTGGAGCAGGAAAAGCAATGCAATGGCAAGAAGCAACTAGAGGTTGTTTGACATATGAACAAGACCAGACAGACAGACAAAGATGTGACAGAGGGACTGTGGATTGTATATTGGGATTATTTCTAACAGGTATAAGGACTAACATTTCTCCACAGAGACCTTCTGAAATCTTATAGAAAGCTTCCCAGAGAAGTAGAAGCTTTTATAGCTGCAAAGCTGAACCAACTTCATATTAAGGCCTATGGGTTTTAAATGTGATTCATTAACGCTCCTGTAGGTGTAATGTGTTGGTGTCCCAATACTTTAGTCCACTTCAAGTTTGTCTTATTATGCAAGTATGTATTAGTTACTTTAAAGTGCTGTATTTGTTTGGTATAAAAGATGTATATAAACAACAGTGTATTCATATGATTAATTTAATAAATGAGTTTCTGGAAAATCAGTAAGATGGTTAAGAGAAATGATGTACTGAGCAGCTCCACCATACTCTGACTAACCCAGATGTTTTCTTTCTATCTAGTCGAGCTTGTTGGTAGTAAACACATCTCTATTGGCCTGATTGAAAGAAGCCTCGCGTTGGTAGGAATGGTGATACCTGGTGTATTTTCGATCATTACAGGTAAATAAAATATAATTGCATATTTTATTCACAAACAATTTTAATTTAATCCATGGTTCTGCTTTTAATGCAAATTTTTGCAAAAGACTACAGAAATAGAAGCCGCCATCTTGTTTGAGCTTGTGCAGTAGATAAAAATTGGAGGAGGCAGGGCAGTATGCTTTCCTAATCTCTGCCTATAAACATTTGCCTGTGTTGGCTGTGTGCTTGGCCTCGCTGATGGAACCGATATTAGAAAGTGACAGTTCAAAACTAATTATTGAAAAGTATTGATAAAATATTTCAACTAAACTGAACCAGCAAAAAAAGGGGAAAGATTATTACTATTACAGGTTAATTTCTTGACCTCCATCACGTGGGGTGGTTTTATGGTTTGCTGAATTGAAGTGTGCTGTCTTTATTTTATTAATATCACAATAAACCAACTACTAAAAGAGTGAGCCAAGGAAACCATAAGGATTGATCTTGGCCTGAATGTTTAGGTCCATAGACCACTGACACCATGTCATCATTCTGTAGGTGGCATAATGTCCATTTTAGAAACCACAGGTTTAATTTGGTTTTCTCTTTGATACAAATGAAGAGGTTCTCAAAACTCCCTATTATCACATCTGTGTTGGGTTTGGAACCTATTTCTCAAATATCAGATTTAGTCATACAGAAATCCAATCCAGCATAGACCCAAAACTACTGATATGGGCAGAATGTAGACTACAGAATGACACATTATGTAATAGGTCTGTTGCAGGGGTGGGTAACTGAGAACCAAGCACAGTTTCACGACTTCCCTGTCCCGATGCTGCTTTTAAGTGGTCTCAGTTTCCTACCAAGAGGCACCACAAGTACACCCTTCAGATTCACGTAATGTAATTAGGAATGCAGCACCAGCTGTTTGTATTATCATTGTCATTAACACAGCTATTAGTACAGTGGATACACCTACAACAAGCATTTTATAACCTCAGTGTTCTAAATGTCTGTAGTGCTGAACTTGTACCTGAAAGCTCCATAATACACCAGTTAAACCTGGTAACTAATTGCTAAATTGGCTTAAGTGTGTTTGAGGGAAGTCACCAAACCATACAGCAATCCAGCTCTCCAGGTCTAGAGCCTCCCACTCCTGGTTTATTGATTTGGAATGGAGTGGAAAGGCGAGGGAGGTTTTCCTCCCCTTTGCCTTTGATGTCCTACTCATCCACTATACCCAGGTCATCTGAGCAGTCTGGCTCTAGTTCCAGAGATGATGGGAGATGTGTATGACCCCAGATATATATGTAGGTGTGTGCTAGGTACAGGAAATCATATTTAGCCCATGAGAACTCCAATCATGTTGATTTAGGGTACAGTGTTGGAAAAGTCTTTATACATGTTTGTTTGCTTGAGCTGAAAAGCTCTTTGATTTTCAGTTCTTTGCCAATCCACTCTTATATACAGTCTATAACTAAAACAATTTAGGGAACTTAAATCCTTTGAGTGACCTTATAACTGAATTAATTTTTTTATTAGAACATTCCAGAACAATAATGACACTACTTTAACTTGACCAAAAACAAAGACAAACAGTGCTAGCTAGTACATGACTAGGGACACAGCTTTGGACAGTGTGTCTTTATTAAAACATGCTACAGCATATAGACCCATTTCAGCTTTCCTAAAATCACATCTTTCTTTTTTACAGCTAGATTCCACCTCCGGATGCACTCTTTCCTAAGCATGGAGCTTTGCAATGTCGCCCTCTTCACCATTATAATCCAGGGGAACCTGGTCAGTATAACAGGTATGTTTTATGATGGGGTCAGACTACACCAACCGTGTAGTGTGACATGATGAAAAAACAACGATGTGGCTTCTGGGACACCTTTCGGCACCCTGCCGAAATGTCTAGCACGTCTTGTACTATCTAGTTAGATGTCTTCTACAAAGTATTCCTAGGAGAACAGAGCACTCTCTAGAGCACATGTGTAAACATGGAGAGGTGATGGAGCTGGCATTACAGGGGTCAGGTGGAACAAGCCCCAGGTCCACTCCACAGAATATTTAACAGTAGGCCTACCAACATTAAGGGCTAAACGTTAACCACAGTAAACTAACAACTCAACACAGCCAGGGTTCAGCCCATACCGTCCACTTCCTGACTCCTCAGGAATATTGTTTTTTTTTTTTTGTTTCTTTATTTTTCTTGACTTCCTTCCTCAATGGCCTCTGAACTTGTGCAAAACCCAAACAATGATTGGCCATCATCAAATGTGTAGTGTTGCCAGTCAACACGCCAAGACAAAGTATGAATGAATGGTATGGATAGAGGATAAAAGGATACAAGGATAAAACATTGTGCAGTCTGAACCCCTGATAACCCTTTTGCAGCTCTTCAATATGAAATAACATTTGTTCCAGAGTTTGGACAGCACTGAAATTTACGTTAACTATTATTATTGTTGTTGTTGTTGTTATTAACAGAGCCTACTTGATGATAACAGAACAAATTATCATGCTTTTATGTTAACCTGTATTTATCAAGGCTGTGTTTATGGGGGTCAGTCATAAATCACCTGATAACTTTAACCTTGTGAACGTCACCTGACTTTTCCCTCATCACCTTCATAGATGCTTATGTTACACTGACCTCGCTGTTCTTTGGGATGTTTTTGATGTTCTCACTACAAGCATACTGCTTTCAACAGAAGCCCTTTAAATGTAAGTATGATGAGTGATGAGTTACTTTACATCATCCGTGAATTCATATATAAAGAAGGGGTTGAGGCAGTGGTACATGCTGAGTGGTTTTGTTAAGTGTTCCCCAAGAATAGTTAGAACAGGAATGGGGTCAAAACACAAGCAGCAGCATCAGAGCTACATCCGTAATAGCAAAAACCAATATATCAGAGCAGGGATCAAATCCAAGGAAAACAAGTACAAAGCAGCAAGATAAACAGAACACAGCAGGAACTCTGGTAAGCAACACAGAGACTTTGCAGTCAGGCAGAGCAACCAATGGGGTATATATGGAGGCCTAAAGAGTTCTAGATCAGTTCCAGGTGTGTGAGTGGGCGGAGCCAGGGTGGAGCAAGAAAAGAAGCCAGGTGCAGTACTGCACAGGAACCAGAGGGGGTAGTACGTGACACCATGTTACTGCACAGTAAGGCCTGGTGTAAATTAGCCAAATATCAACTGATAAAATAATGAACGCTGTACGTTATCACCTCTCTAGTTTTAATCAGTGAAATGTACCTCAGAATGATGATGATAATGATGTTTTTTCTTTTATGTTTACAGGGATCCACATTGTTCATACATCTCCTGCTGTAACCACAATCTGTATATATAACATTGCAGGATTTATTTCTGTTGGTATTAGTGCTGGAAGTTTTGCCTTTGGTAAGGATATAAGAATACACCCTCATGTGTTTAATACACCTCAGTTCAAGATCTGCTTCAGTGAGAAAGTGCTCATCCCCTCAGCAGGATCCATTGGCTCTGTAGATTCCCCATCACCACAGCCAATCTTGCTGATACAGCAAATAGTCCGCGTTTAGAAAACCTAGCATCCTGCTAATCTCATTTCCAGCTTTTAATAAACGGGAGACACAGACCTCAGAATCAGCATCCTCCTCACCTGTTGCCTTCTCTGAGGCTGTTCACCCCGGTCCACTGGGATTCTACTGTTCAAATAAAATCAACATTCATTTACAAAGCAGTTCCCTGACCTCAGTGGAGAAGAGAGCCCACTGTTGGGATGACTGGGGTTCTTGAACGCTTTCATCACATCTCTCTGTGATGGTAAAGGAGCAGTGTCCTCTGACAAGCTCTGCACATGTGCTGCCTGCTGCACCGTTATCACCAGTAGAACTGTTAGTGTTGCAGGCTGCAGCCCCCAGTCCTGATAATCCAGCCCATCCTAAAGGGAGGCCATCATTTGGTCCATCCAGCATGTGACCTCCCTCTGAACCAGAACCTTCCTCTTTTTAGTGTGGCTGCTGCCGTTTATATCAGCCGTGCACATCATTGTGTGGGTAGTGCTGGTGTTTGTGGTGTGGTGTCAAAGGCCCTGCTGTAGACGGAGAGGACTGGGATGTGAGTACTTTAGAAGTCACATTATTACTGTCAAAGCTCACTGATACACTTTAACCTGATCCTGTTTCTCCTTTCAGATCTGCTCTGTGCTGTACTCCTGTCCATAACTGTGGCTATGTATGGCATCATGTCCATTTATTTCATAACAGACAGCATAAAACACAGAGGTGAGAGACAATTATTAATTAATAAATAGTTAAAGAATGTTAACATCGGAAGGGATTTACATATCTCTCCCTATACAGTGTAGAATATCATTAACCCATTCCAGGAATCAGGAAGAAATACGGGTGTGTAAAGAGCCCAAGTCTAGGCTGAACACCAGTGATCTCGGATCCCTCAGAAGGCACTGCGTCAAAAAAACGTGATTTAGCAATAGCTAATAGAACCACATTGGTGAGGGATCAGCCTTTATCAGGCACTACAATACAGAGTTACAAACACTCCTCATGCACCACTTTAACTTTACTGCGTAGAAGAGAAGCCTTATGTTTACCATGTCCAGAAGCGCCGCTGACTGCTCCTTACGTCCTTATGCATCAGCAAGTCCAAAACCAGGGCTAGAAATAAAATACATGCAATAAGATCTCATATAATGTGCTGTTGTATTAATTTCAATATCATACACATTAAATTATTAACAAATTAACTGTTTTAATTTGAACTCATTATATTATCCCATTTTTTTTATTTGGGGTTGAAAGAAGCTGATTTAATGAAACTAATCAAAGGTTACCACAGACTAGACCATATGACTCTAGAGTGTAGTTATATACTATGAAACTCACGGTATGACCTTGAACACTCACACCTGTAGATCCTCATTTAACACCAGTTTATATTTTAGATCTGATTAACTATACAGGTATATTTAACATGTTGTGTACTGTGAGTGTGTTGGAGTGAAACTCATTTCTGGTTACAGATATTTCAGGACAATGCACTGTATTGGCACTGCTGCATATTTTGTCGGCTTCAGCTCTTTTAGACCATCCAGAAAAAATACAGAGTAAGTTTGTTACGTTACAGTATCAGTCATTATTAATTCTATATACAGTAAAGTAACTACATAGCCTGTAGAATATAAACTGAGTGTGTGGTTCTGTGTTGCAGAGCTTCCTCACACTATTCTGCACTTGTTTGGATCTTCAGGCTTGAGCATCATAACCTCCATCACTCTGGTCACAGAGCTGATCCTAAAACCAGGTGAATACAGTGGGAAACAGCAGCACACCCAGATTTCAGAAGGTGGGCCTGAACAGTGAGGACGGTTGTGTGTTTGGTTTAGAGTTCAGTTTGTATTATAGGGTTTTAGACTACAGAAAACAAGAAACAAGTTTCCCATAGACATGGAAATCCAAGCTGCTAGCCTGCTAACTATTAGCAATTAGCTCAGAGCACTGAAGTTGGAGTTACACAGTCTGTAATTTACCGGCAGTGAATGAAAGTGGTATGGACGGACTGAAACGGCCCGTTCTGCTGTCTCTCTTTGTGCTGGTCTCTAAAATGAACTGTGTATAAATATTAATGTAACATCAGATATTACTGTACTGCCCTCCAACCACTGAACAGATAGGCTCCAGCACCTCCCCCAACCCAGAAGGATGAAACAGTTTAGAGAGTGACAGGGTGAGTGGGTGAGTGAGCGGATGAGTGAGTGAGTTGGTGGGTGAGTGAGTGATTAAGTGTGTAGGAGAGTGAGTGAGTGAGAGAGTGAGTGGGTGGGTGAGATATTACTGCGCTATTCAGATTCCCCTTTAGTCACAGTCGGCAGTAGAATTTACCCACTGAAGTGCACTGACCAACCAGCAGGTGGAGCCAGATCCAGTCAGCAGGAATTTCACTACATAACTAAATAGGGAAACAGGTTGGTTTTGTGCAGTGATGACATGCTTTAGCAGTTAGCTTCATCTACTCACTGTAGGAGAAACTACCCAGCAAACCATTAAATGTGGAACGTAGGGTCAGTGAGGTCACTGTAATGATTATTCTCTCTTAATAAAGAATCTTTATTACTGGTCTGCAGGAACTGGACTGAGAACCCTGCCTGAACTTCATCTCATCATCCTGCCATTCGACTCTCTCTTTACTTTAGGCTGGATTACTTTACAGACCTACAACAGCTGTAAGTACTGAACACAGACACTACTGTTCACATCTGTAACATCTCGTGTACAGAACAGAACAGAGTAGAGTAGAATGTAAAGAGATGTAAAATAAAATAGAGACAAAGAGAGAGTAGTAGAGTGGAACAGAGTAGACGGTAATAGAATATAAAGAAGTAAAAACAAAATTGAATACAGCAGAATGGAACAAAATAAATTAGAGTACAGTGAAATAGAACAGAGTAGAATACAACAGAACAGGAAATACAGAACAGAGTTGAATTTAATACAGTAATACAGAATAGAATACAATAGAGTATAATAGACTAGAATAGTGGAATGAAGTAGAATAAATTAGAACATAACAGATGAGAGTGGGATAGATTAGTGGAATAAATTAGAACACAGTAGAATATAAAATAATATAACAGAACATAATAAAATAATGAAATGGAGAACAATAAAGTGAAACGCAATAGAATAGATTAGAATAGAATAGAAGAGTGGAATAAAGTATAATACAGTAGAATAAAACAGAATAGTTCCTTCACTGGTGTAGGAGATTAGTAGAGTAGTTCCCTCACTGCTGTAGAAGGTTAGAGTGGAGTAAAGCAATAGAGGCTAATAGAGTATAATGGAACTGTACTGTAACTGTACTGATCTGATTCTCTCTGTGTGATTAAAGGGCTGAAGATGAGAAGCAGGTAAAATCAGTATGTTAATTTACACCCATACAGGTAACGTTCCTCACACTGTTCATACACTACCCACACACCTACACTACCCAGTAAACGGACCAATAGAAAAGCTCCAGTACTGCTCAGATTAATTACCCAGTAAACGGACCAATAAAAAAGCTGCTGTTTAGCTGCATGTAGTGTCTCATTACCTAACCATAACCCACAGTGCTGTTACCGTCATCACCTCTGATTAATCTCTGTGTGTGTGTGTAATAGGATAAAGAGTGATTTTGAAGATAAAAGAAAAGCAGATCTCCAGGTAGGATGTGTGGTCAGTCTGAGTGGACCCCTTCTGTGATGGTAATAAATGTGGTGTTGGTGGTGTGGTCAGTCTAACTGGACTGTTCTGTGTTCAGGTTGGTGAAGGAGGTGAAGAAATGGAGGTCTTGTCCTCTCAACCTAAAAGTCATTAGGTAATCTCTCTGTTAGAATCAGAATATCTCACTGTTTGGTGGTGATGGTGATGACGATGATGACGATGATGATGATGATGATGATGATAGTTGTATTTACTCCACAGGATGATTCATTGATGTAGAACACATTCCACCGCTGAGATCTGGAGAACCTGAACAGAGTCTCACTGATGTACCTGCTGATCTTGATGTTACAGTTAGTACGTTAGTCAGTGTAGTAGAGTGTTTACTCTGATTGTGACTGTGACAGACTGTCCCTGCTTTAAGTTTTTCAGTAGTTCACATACAATACCTCCTACTCTCTGCAACAATACAATATCACACTATGCCAGCTTGGTACACATCACCACCTTCTACAGATTAAACTACTGGACTCTTAAAATGTTCGCTAACAGCAGGGTAAAAGACTAAAGATACTTACATGGGCCATTTGGACCATTTGCTACTCTTCTGAGGTGGGAGAAAAGGCCCATTCTTGGTTTTAGCTGGGCTTATATAGTGGCTGGGCAAGTCCGGACATGCCCAGTGGGACCCTACTGGAACAATCCATTGGGGGGAGGTTATGGGTTTCATGTTGGGCATATGTTTCATTTTATGTTTATGTTATTTGACCTTTTTTCCATTATAAAGTAAACACCTTTGCACTGAATGTGTTATTGCGGTTGTTCCATTACTTTCAACCCTGTTGGAGCACACTACCCACACCGGTTTTCAACGTGTGACAGTGACAGACTTCTCTGCGCTCTGTTACCCCAGGGGGATGTCCACTCCTAGTAAGAACACTGTAATTGTAAAATGTTTCTGGATGTAGCTTGCGAGTGAAAAAGTTGGGGAAAGGCAAACAAGGGAGGAAACAAGACACGCCCCCCTACAGATACCAGAGGATACAGTAAATAATGTTGCAAAAGTATGTTATTTTCTAAAATAAATAAAAAAATAAAAACAATAAATGTTGGAATGTTGATCTGGAATACTGATCTGAAGATCTGGAATACTGTTGCATTTGACCACAGTACATATTTCCACTGTGTGAGGGTCCATCCCAAATGCCTCAGAGCCCAAAGAAATTGGTGGCACTTCTGGACTTGGTGAACATAAGGCTTCTGTTGTGCACTGTAAAGTTCTAGGTGGTGTTTAAGGAGTGTTTGTAACTATTGTGAGTTTTGTAGTGCTAGATCTGATAGCTATTTCTGAATGACAGTTCTTGATGCAGTGCTGTTTAAGGGAACAGCTAATTAAGATCACCGGTGTTCAGTTTAGCCTTACACCCTGTACACCTTGAAATTCCTCCTGATTCCTGGAATGGTTTAATGATATTCTGCACTGTAGAGGGAGCGATATGTAAATCCCTTTTATCAATTGCCATTTGCGCAGCATGTCAGGACATGCATGCATTAAGATTATTGTGGTGAGACTCAGGTTATTACTCTACAGCAGGGCAGCAGTAATATACACACACTAAATAAAGAGATGTATTAAATATACACAAAACATACTTACACAATGTACAATCAGGAGGGTCCTCTGTTAGGAATTCTCTACCACTTACAAATTTATTAGACACAGATTATCTGTCTCTGATTATCCGTGTCTCACAAATTTGTAATAAGCATTTGTAGAAGTTGGTGAGGATGTTAGCAGGGTGACCAAACTTCCTGAGCCTTCGCAGGAAGAAGAGGCGCTGACAGGCAGATTTGATTGTTGTGTTGGTGTGTGTTTTGTTCATATTCCTTTTTTTTATTAGCAGGAAAAACATGAACAATCTTGCTTGAGAACATATCCTGAACCAGCTCCCGCTTCCGAAAATATCCTTGTCCCCCTTGTTGCTGCACATGCACCTCTTTCTCAATTACCTAGTGACCCCTAGTGGTTGTAGCTAGCATTTTTAAATAATAGAATATCATTACAGTGTGGATTGACTAAGTGAGGTCATCAGTGAGGTGTACCTGACACTGCTGACTTTCTCCACTTCTATTGATGTACAGTGCAAACGATCTGCAAATTCTACTTATTCTACTTCAGGTCCTGTCTCTGTCCCTTCTGTTGGCCCTGTTAATAGACTGCCTTGCCCTCTGGGACCTCTACTGGTTAAGACTGTGCTTCCTTGTGGTCCAGGCCAGCCATTTTTGCACCCCTGGAGCAGCGCCTCTGTCATATACTACTCTCTCCTGGGCCTGTGGGAGACTGCACTCAGCTTCTGACATGTGCTGGCTCCTCCCTGACTCCAAGTGCTCCACCCATAGCACAAACACCTGCAGCTGGTCACAGACTCATTAAGACTGCTTCTTGTTCCCCTCTGTGTGCTGTGTTAGCTGTATGGCGTTCTAACCTGAGTTCTGAGCTGTGTTTTGTTTACGTAGCCCATGTTCCCGATCCTTATTGTGTTTTCTGGGTTCTGTTTTGGGTATGTCTCTGTTGTTACCTGTCTGTGTTATGACCCCTGCCTATGGACTATGCTACCCCAGGGGGATGGAGTACTATGCTATATCCTTTAAGGAGGCAGATCCTGTCTGTCTGACAGCAGATGAAAGAGAAAATAAGATCTATGATCAAAGTAAAACAGTTACACTTTAATGTTTATGAGGTCACTGAAGTCCAGAGGTCACCTTCTCTACTCAGAATAGTGAGTAGTTTTCCTGTTAGCTGTGCAGGAAACTAAGAAGCTGAAACATTCAGGAGACAGACAGTGAAATCAGCCGGAGAGTGAAGCACGTAGGGCAATATCTCTGTACATGTTTAGCTGTTATTACTTCCGTACTTTAGTCAGTAATACTCTAATATTCTAACTGGTATCGGCTGCAGGGTAGATGGGTGTGGTGCTGTTCTGTGTGCTGGTTCTGGCTGCTGAACTGAAAGGTAACTACATTTACATTAACAGAATTTAGCAGGAGATCTTATCCAGAGCGAGTTACAGAGGAGCTTAGTGTTCAGTCAGGGTATGTATTCTAGCTAGTACAGAAAGGTTAGAGTCTGCACTCCCCTTGAGCTCCGACACTGAGTCTGAGTTAACCAGACGATGCTTACTGTCTGATGTTGCTGCAGGTCTCCATGTTGAAGGTCCCTCAGGTCCCCTGATGGTCCAACTTGGGGGCTCCGTGCTGCTGCCGTGTTCTACTCAGGACCCCCTCCCTCTGGAGGGTCTCAGAGTGGAATGGAGAACAGACTCAGAATCTGTGGTGAACGTTCTCCAGCAGAAAGACATCAGAGAAGATCTACAGAGTAAGACCTTCAGGGGCCGAGCAAACTTCTTTCCAGAGGAGATATCTAAAGGGAACTTCTCCATCTTACTCAGTGACATCACGAGAGAAGATGCTGGAGTTTACAGGTGTGGAGTTCACTTGAACAAGGACCTCAGTGAGACCACAGTGGAGATTCAGCTCAGTGGTGGGTAATTATTGTGTATCTGTAAACTGTAACTGAACTGAAGTCCAGATCTACAGTTGAACTACCCACCCACATCATTTGTGCTTAGTGGGGGTCCTGATCATTGAAAAACAGGGTGATAAAGTACACAGAGACACAGATTCTGTTTCTGCTTTTGTGAATAATTTAAAACTGTTTCAGCCAGACAGTAATAAAGGAAAGTTGGGTCTCTGCACTGTAAATACACCTTGCTGGTTACAAAGAGGAAATTTGGGTACTACAGTAATGGAGAACCAGAGAACTTTACACAGACGGAACAGACACTATAAACACATTTACAAACACAAAAGTGGAACGTTATCAACAGAAGCATTAACATTTAGTAGTGTGTGTGTGTAAGTGGGACTTTTAATTAGCTGGATTTGGGGCATTCTTCCTCGGGACAGGGTGTGAAAAGCCATGATGAGAAGGAAAACTGTTGAGCCTGATTTTTGTAGATGGCAAAGCATTATTATTTGTACAGTATATAAACACATTAAATACATAAGTACATATTATGTACATATACACTATATATACAGAATATACAGAGACAGAAGGTTCTGTGTAGAAATTCTCGCTTATGTACAATATATTGGACATTGATAATAAATATATATATATATATATATACTGCTCAAAATAAAGGGAACACTTAAACCACACAATATAACTCCAAGTAAATCAATGACAATCAATTTCACATGCTGTTGTGCAAATGGAATAGACAACAGGTGGAAATCATTGGCGATTAGCAAGACACACTCAATAAAATAGTGTGTGACTCCAAATCCAGGCTTCCATTGGTTAATACATATATATATATATATATATATATATATATATATATATATATATATATTAGTGTCAGTGTGCAGTGGTATTGGTGGTGTTGATGGTATTGGTGAAAGTCTTACAGCTTGTTCAGGAACCTGATAACCTGTGGGTAGAAACTGGCCTGGATGCTGAAGTAGCTTCTGCCTGATGGGAGTAAGATGAACAGGCTGTGTGCTGAATGGTTACCGGATCTTCAGAATTTTCCTCAGGCAGCGAAACTGGTAGATGTCCTAAGGCAGCGGGAATAGTAGATGACCTCTGGCTGCAGGGCTGGTTGATGTCCTCCGGCAGCAGGACTAGTAGATGTCCTCAGGCAGTGGGACAGGTAAATGTACCTAGGCAGCGGAACTGGTAGACGTCCTAAGGCAGCGGGACTGGTAGTCCTCTGGCAGTGGGACAGGTAAATGTACCTAGGCAGCAGGACTGGTAGATGTCATGTGGCTTAGGATGGATTGTGTTGTCCTCGCCCCTCTCTACAAGTCTCTGGCAGTCATAGGCAGTAGAGCTGCCGTACTAGACAATGATGCTAGCCGTGACAATACTCTCTATGGTGCATCTGTAGAAGTTGGTGAGGATGTCAGGAGGCAGACCAAACTATCTAAGCATTTGCAGTAAGAAGAGGTCCTGACGGGCAGATCTCACTGTTTTGTTGGTGTGGAGTGACCAGGTGAGGTCATTAGTGAGGTGTACACTGGAGAACATAACACTGCTGACTCTCTCCACGACAGCTCCATTAATGTACAGGCGAGAATGACCACCCCTCTGCGGCTTCCTGTAGTCCATGATCACCTTTAGTGTTTTGCTGATGTTGAAACACAGGTTGTTGTCATAGTAACATTCCATCAGGGTGCTGACTCCATCTCTACAGGCAATCTCGTCTCCATCTGTGATGAGGCCTAGGATGGTGGTGTCATCAGTAAACTTGAAGGTGATGCTGTATATGTATGTCTGGCACAGTCATGTGTAAACAGGGAATACAGAAGGGGGCTGAGAACAAATCACTGTAGAGCGCCTGTGCTCAGAGTCAGTGTGGAAGAGAAGCTGTTTCCTACTCTCACCACCTGGGGTCTACCTGTCAGAAAGTCCAGAACCCAGTTGCACAGATAAGAGTTCAAACCCAAGTCTGTGAGCTCGCTGATGTGTTTAGCAGGGATTACAGTGTTGAATGCTGAGCTATAATCTATTAAGAACATTCTCACATGTGTCCTCCACATATGTGTTGAGGGCAGTGTGTACTCTCAGTGCAATAGCATCGTCTGTAGATCTGTCCATGGTGGCTATGAGCATGGAAAAGATGTGGGTTTTGACCAGCCAATCAAAGCACTTCATAACTGTTGATGTCAGTGCAACAGGGTGGTAGTCATTCAGGCAGGTGATGGACGGTTTCTTGGAAACTGGAACATTTGTGGTTCTCTTGAAGCATGTGGAAATCACTGACATTCTTAGGGAGAGATTACAGATGTCAATAAAAACATCAGTCAGCTGGATGGCACATGTTCTGAGCACTTGACTGTGGATGCAGTCAGGACCATGTCCAGGACCAGCTTCTAGGTGATGTGACACAGTGTTGAATGTGATCCTGTCCCAGCAATTTGGAACTGTTACAGAGAGTGTTCTGATTCATTACTGAGTCCATCTTCTCACTCTGGACTGTTTCAGAGGGGCTGGTGGTGACAGGAGTGCTCCAGCCCATCTTCACCTCAGTGGGGGAGGAGGTGATCCTGAACTGCTCTGTAGATTCTCACTTTCCAATCTACGAGCTGGAGGAAGTGTCCTGGAAAAAACACCCGGATATCCCAGTTCTGCTCTTCCAGGAAAACCAGACCTTCCCAGAGTTTTCCCAGGAGAGCTACCGAGGAAGAGCAGAGTTCTTCCCTTCTGAAATCCCTCATGGGAACTTCTCCCTAAAGCTAAAGGACGTTAGGATGGAGGATAAAGGAGAGTTCATCTGTGAGGTCCACATGTCTGACACTTCAGTAAAGACCACAGTGGTGATCCAGCAGATAGGTAACCTGGAGTATTTAACATTTAGCCTTTCACTTACTGATCAATAATTAATATTTAGAAAGATTCTAATCAGTTATATTCCATATCTGCCTTAGAGATGAATAATCCCATATTTCTTATACATGGTTGGGTGAATGAGCCATGTTAAATTGATCAGTAAAGAAATCCTCCCAGAAATTCCTACCGTCTTAATCAGAGGTTGTTATGATTAGTAACTTATCAGGAGGCTGCACATCCCAACATCCTCAGCCTAGATATTCTGTCCTGATGATCACTAGAACATTACAGACTGCTTAACTGTACAGACTGACCCCCAGAATATTAGACTGCTTAACTGTACAGACTGACCACCAGAATATACTCTTAACTGCTGAGACTGACCACTAGAACATTATAGACTGCTTAACTGCACAGACAGACCCCCAGAACATTCCCTGGTGATCCAGTGTATCCCTTCTACATAAGGACCAATATTATATTTTTATTAGGGTTGTTGTACAGTGTAAGTGCTTGTTTCTCTGTGTATAGAACAACAACCTCTTAAATGCTATAAGTAACAGTATTAGAGTCTTCTAAGCGAGTAGAATCCTCAAGTCAAAGTAAAAAAAAAACTAAAAACTGCCACCTAGCAACAAGGAAATTAATGACCCCAATGACAGTGACTATGTAATTTCCGGCAGTGCTGTAGACAGTTGTAGCTGGGCTACCTCTACCGCTAATGTGCAGTGTTTTCATTGTCTATTTATGTTTTATGTGTTCGTTTCACTTGGTGTTTGTCCACAATGTGCAAGTTCAACAATAGGATGCAGACCCTATTACCTCCCGCAGGAATTCACTGTGGTGTGTGGATGATGTGACACAAACAAAGTAAATTCGCACACTACCAAACCAGAAACCATGGATGAACAGTGAGGTCCGCAGTCTGCTCAAGGCACATGATGCAGCCTTTAAATCTGGCCACAGTGAGGAACTCAAAGCTGCCAGACACAACCTAAAGTACAGCTCACAGATAGCAGCCCACTTCAGCACCAACTCAGACCCCAGGCGCATGTGGCAAGGGATTTAAGTGATCACTGATTACAAGAGCAATGTCAGTGCCAGTTGAACTGAAGAACTTATACGCCCAATTTGAGACCTCTGCCCAGGCACAGTTCTCCAACACTGCCTTGCTCCCCACCACGGATAAGGAGCCACCACTCATACTGGCTGCAGATGAGGTGAGGAGAGCACTGATGAAGGTTTCAACCCAGAAAGCAGCATGCCCAGATGGCATCCCAGGGTGGGTACTGAAAGCTTGTGCCAGTCAGCTGGCCTCCGCCTACATACATCTTCAACCTTTCCCTTGCACAATGTACTGTTCCTGTCTGCTTTAAAGCCACAACCATCATCCCAATCCCAAAGAAATCCATCATCACATGCATGAACGACTACCGTCCCATCGCTCTTACACCCATAGTGATGAAGTGCTTCGAGAGACTAATCCTGTCTCATATGAGAAGGAGCCTTCCCAGCACCTTGGACCCACATCAGTTCACCTACCTCGTGAACAGATCTACTGATGATGTGGTCCCCCTGGCAATCCACACTACACTCAACCACCTGGACAGCACTAACTCATATGTGAGGATGCTGTTTATCGATTTCAGCTCTGCCTTCAGCATAATCATCCCTTCCAGACTCGTCCACAAGCTAAACACACTGGGAATAAGCAACACATTGTGCACCCATATAGGACATCTACGACAAGAGATGTCCGAGAAACGTAGTCAACATATTTAACTACTTTAACTTAACCTGTATACTTGAAAATCTCAGCTGTGTATTTATTATCTATGTTTATGTTATCTATTTTTATTTACCTACTGAACATCTGTACTAAGCAGACTAGCTGTTACCTGAACATTAATCTGCTCTACTACCTGCACTGTACACTTTATATATCTACACTGTTTACAACCACACTTACTGATACTGCTCTACACTTTGCACATATCCTACTGTACTGTTTACGCACATTGTTTTTGTCTATTTGTCTTTTCACTACTCTATCTTATACTGCGGAGGGGGAGCCTGACTGTGTTTCATTATTGGTACCCTGTATTGGTATAATGACAATAAGGTTGAATTGGATTGAATGTTGCTGAGGTGCTGGTGTGTGTTCGCCCACAGGGTTCTCTTCTCTCCAGATCTTCATCTTGGTGCTGTGCTTCATCTCACTAACTCTCTCTGTTGGACTTGGAGTTCCTGTTTTCATCTTCCTACGGAAACAAGGTACCACCTGTCCTGAAGTCCTTCATCTCTCTGTTAATATTTCATCACTAGACATGCTGTTTTATGTTCATTTCATTCCTGTTTATTTTGTAGGTTCTGATGTTAATAAATGATGAGACTTTGTGAAAGGGTAGTGTGACAGTGTGCATGCCTTTTACAAGCAATAAATTACGAATCTAAATACTGTAGGGGACAAGGGGGGTATAATTAATTATTGATTAATCAATTATTATTTATTATTAGGATATTAGAGGGCATAGTTTAGCTTAATTAAAGCACAAACCATAATTGCCATCTGATCCTATCTCAGGGTGAGAGTCCATTTCCGAGACATCTAGTGATCTGCACCCTTCTCACAATATTGAGTCATATATCCAGACTACTTTTAAGAAAAGCAGTTTATTTACAGCACATTAAACAACAAATTAAACATTACATAATAAATGGGGTTGATATGCATAACAGGAAGTCTGGAATTATCACATTCACCTACAAAAAGACCAAATGAGTTTACTGAAACTCATGGGACGCTGTTTGTGGAGAATGAGCAGAAGAACGTCGTGCAGGCTGGCCTGGTCGGGGAGGTGGTCCTCCGTTGATGCGTTTGGGTTGGCACCGCTGGCTGGGCCTTTGCTTGGTCTGCCGTCTTCCCCGTGAAGTGGGTCGGCGTGGAGCTTCTCTTCGCGTTGAGTTGTGCGGCCTCTGGTCACGTGTCCTGGCGTTTGGCAGTCAATGCTGGCTTGTCCGGTCCGCGACTCTGTGGTCAGGTGAGCGGACCGCACGCTGGCTACATCTTGATTCCTTTGAAGGGCTCTATTGAAGGGACTCTTGCTTCTGGCTGAGTCTGCTTCTAGAGGACCCATCTTCCACTGGTCATCATCTTGGAATGCCGGAGCAGGGTCTAGCCCGTTCTCTGAGTCTGGAGCATGGAGTGAAGAAGAGAGAGACTTGCCCTCTGAGAGAGGGTCTAGCCGAGCTGGAGCTGAGCTTGGGAGTCAGCTTCTCAAATCCCTGACTCTGACCTGTAATCTTCTCTGACTTTGCTTTGTCTGTGACTTGAGTTTAAGTAGAGGCCTCAAAGGCTGGACGGAGGAGGGGTCCGTGGTCACTTTCTCATGAATATGCATTAGTCTGCTCATTCTTCCACAAGAGTGTCACATGTTCACATACATTTGAGAATTTCAAAGCATGGTTGTATCTTTAAACAAGCGTCTCATGTGTAGGATGAACACATATTATGGAAAACCAGAATACAGAAAGAGTAGAATGACGTTGATCGAAAACCTTATACATTCTGCATATGCTGAGGTTAATAAGTACACCGACTTTGTATTCGGGTTACAACCTCTAATAAACAATTTTAACAAAGGGTGTTTTTGGGAAATGTAGATTCAGGAGATTTCCTAAGAGTTCTCAAGAGTCTGTTTCTAGGAGTTTCTTAGAAGTTGGTGAGGTACAGAGAGGCCCCTAGTTCCTGTCCCTAACTGACAAAAGGGCAGATGAGGGCCACTTTTGTTTTCTCTATCAATGGCCTGTTCTTGAAGAAGTTTATGACTTACTGACCATCTCGAGGGCCATTGTTTCTCAAGTCATAAATAGGGTCTTATCTCGTGACACCTCAGCAGGCAGGATGTTGGCCCCATGATGTGCTGAAGCCTCCGGGGTGACTGAGGGTACATGATCATGTCAGGGGGTTTAGCCCCAGTCTTTAACAGAGTTATTGATTGTTCGCTCAAGATGTGCACAGTTATAATTTAGCTGCAGAAGACCTCCCCTTTGCTCGAGGGGTTTGAGGGTCAAACTTCCTGGCCTTTAGGGGAGGGGGCCAGTCCCAACTGTTAAGAGAAAAACCAGATGCTATGGATCCTCTTCTAATGGGTCTTTATAATCATATGGAAGATCAAGATTTAGTTTTTATCAACCAAAATGGCCAGATCACTACAATACTAAAATGTGAGATGTCCTCCATTTCAGAAACAGCCAGATGGGTGATGATCATGGATTTTGTTCTGTCCTTGTGTCCAAACATCTGCATGTTCACTGCTTTTGTTTTGTGGTCAAGAGAAGGTGAGTTTAGGAAAATCTCTTTGTCTGAATTCCAACACATACATGAAACATTGACCACTAAATGTTCTTTGTTAGGAGATACATGTCTGAAACCACTAGTGTTTTCCCAGAGCCGTCCCCACCACCACAGCTCCTCCTGCATGTGGCAAAACTTGTTGATGATGATGCCCTGTGCAGTTGGGAGCAGAGGCAGAAACAGTAGTGTTCCACATGGCTACCTTTCACCTCTGGTGACCATCCAGCCATTTGATGTGCCTATCCTAATGCATGCAAGCACATTTGATCACAGTTGGGTCTTCTGCCGCCACTGTTGCACTTGACCCAGCCAATGACACTGGCATCATGCCTTGCCATGCCATCAAGTTGGATAGGGAGCGTTGGAGGACAGATATTTTCAGAGCTCTCCAAAGATGTTGCATTGGGTTCAAGTCAGGTCTCTGGCTGGTCCAGTCAATTGTGTTCACAGAGTAGTCACCAAGCCACTGTGTTGTCTCATCTGTGTGCTCATTGTCTTGTTGTAAATCAAACCTTCAGCCCGGTCTAAGATTCTGAGCACTCTGGATCAGGTTTTCATTAAGAATATCTCTGTACTCTGCTACAATCAGCTTTCCCTCAAACTCTAACAGTCTCCCAGCTGCTGATAAACAGCTCCACAAAATGATGCTGCCACAACCATGCTTCACTGTATCAGTATGTTGACACACACGTATGTTGTATCTTGACACACACAAGGAATTTGGTTTGTGTCTCTAGTACTGACAGTCCACAATGACTTGGTGGACAGGATTCTGTAGCACCTGCCAAATCGGAGGAGTTGGTATATGTTGTGTTCAGGGTGACACAGATCCATGATGATTTTCCCTGCCCGTTTCCTGGTTCTTGAACAATCCTGGAGGGTGTGAGGTGGAGCACCAATGATCTTTGGAGCAGTCTTTACGGTGCTTTGTAGTCTGTTCCAGTCCTGTACTGTGGCCACTCCAAACCAGACTGTGATGGATGTGCACAGGACTGATTGGATGACTGCAGTATAGAACTGGATATGCCAGAGACATAGGGTGGTTGGTGCAAGTAGCTGGCAGAGCTTAGAAGAGAGGATTTCTGGGATGATTGTGTTAAACGCTGAGCTGAAGTCCACAAACAGGATCCTAGTATATGTTCCAGGATAGTCAAGATGTTGGAGGATGTGTTGCAGTTCCATGCTGACTGTATCCTCTACTGACCTCTTTGCACGATTGCAAATTGTAAGATGTCCAGCAGGTGGCCTGTGATGTTCTTCGGGAGGGTCAACGCCAGTCATTCAAATGACTTCATGACCACAGATGTCAGAGTAACTGACCTATAGTCATTCAGTTCTGTGGCAATGGTTTTCTTGGGACCCAGGATGATGGTGGAGCTTTGAAGCATGAGAGAGTTTGAGTCTGATAACTTTCCCAGTGCATTGTACACAGCACTGGACACACCTGGGGGAGAATGTGGTCACCACCAACTTGTATCCCTGGACACAGGATAACAAAAACACATACATATGACATGATTTGAAACAGGTGATTGTAATCATGATCTGGTACAAAAGCTGTATCCTGGTCTGAGTCCTTTAGGAGCAAAGATGGGCTGCAGATCACCAGTTTAAAGTGTTTAAAAACAACGTTCCTTAAAAAAAGATTTGCATAATTCACCCTCTATGGTGCAGAACATCATTAAAAGACTAAAGGAATCTGAAGGAGTCTAGAACCCTCATTCCTCTCTAAGCCTTAGAACCACAGGAGCCAAGGATTAAACCTTCATCGAGCCCTGCAACACACTATTGCCAAAATTGTCCCCAGAACCAGTGTATACTTCTCTGGGCTCTGAGACCATCGCTGTGGTCACACCAGTCAGTATTTCTGGTCTTGTGTGCCATGTGCTTCGGACTAAAGGCAAAAAGGACCACCCAGGCAAAACCAATACCCAGGGTCAGTCATGCTATGGGTTCAGTATGTCAGTCCCCTCTGCAAGGGTAACTTAGGATGTAGTTTTCATGCTTGGAACATTTCACTGCAGGATTAGTCTAAAACTGCTCCTAGACTAGTGTACAGATCTGATATTGTGCCTAAATACAATCATTCTGAAATGTGTTTGACTTTAATCTACAGGGCTTCTCAGTGAGTTTGTAATATGTGCTGCGGTCAGTCTCACTCGGTGCCTGATGTTGATGAAGACTGCTCCGTATCTCTACACACTTCCTGGTATACATTTAAAACTACTGAGAATAATTAAGATAAGCAGCTCAAACACTGTTACAGTATATCTGATACATAACACAGATGAGTGTTAGAGTAAATGGTGAAGTCGATCTGGTTCATTATCTGTTATATGTGTATTTATAAATAATGAGCATCATATTTATAGGTTACATGCTTTGCTCAAATAACCACATCAGTCTGATCTGCAGAATGCTTGGTGAAGGAAGTGCAGGCTCTGACTGTTCAGCTTCAGTACCTAATTATAGCAGCAGCTGTATTGACAGGTAAGCAGAACAGTTTCTGTATTTATAGTGGAGTGTGGATTATATATTGGGATTATTTCTTCATTAATATTACTGTTTCAAAATAGTAACATTTTGCATATTATTATATTGTGTGCTAGCAATATAACTGGGGCTTCTAAAAGCCCTGAATTGCACAGTTATAGAAGTAATGAGCCGAGATTTCTGTAGAGTCCAGTTGAAGGACATGTTCTGTAAAGTGAGTCCAGTTGAAGGACAGTTTCTGTAGAGTGAGTCCAGTTGATGTACAGTTTCTGTAGAGTGAGTCCAGTTAATGGACAGTTTCTGTAGAGTGAGTCCAGTTAATGGACAGTTTCTGTAGAGTGAGTCCGGTTGAAGGACAGTTTCAACTAAGTTTTAACTAAATCAACTCACTTAACAGAAATAAATGACAACACTAAAGACATCTGTCCCTTCAGATCCTTAAGGCAAACTGAATTGGTCTTCTTGTATGTAATTCTGGTATTACAGTGAATTATTTGTTTATATTTAGTTTGATATGTAGCACACTGATGTATTGATATGAATAGCTTAATAAAATTTTTTTAGAAAATCAGTGAAATGGTTAGATGAATTCAACTACTGAGGAGCTCCACCATACCCTCTATGTCAATAATAACAATACTAACTTTATCTTGTTTATTCTCATCTAGCCCAGATTGTTTCTAATAATGTTTCATCTGAGGGTGAGCATGAAAGAAGCATGTTACTGGTAGGAATGGCAATACCTGGTGTAGTTGCTATCATTACAGGTAATGATGTTTTTACTTTGTGACAATGTTCTTGTCATATATGTTCATTTGTAATGCTAACATTTTAGTATATACATTTGGTTTCACATAACAACCTAAAATAAAATAACCTTTGCACTTCGAAAATAAATAAAAAATGTGTGACTTTCAGATCATTTTTAGATATTTATTTTTATAAAGGAGTGTGTTGAAAAAAAATAGCTTATGATGAATTTTTTGTCTTTAAATTATAATAGAAGTAATCTAAAAAGAAATGCAAAAATGTTATTTGTTCCTCTATAATCGATTATTTTGTACATATTTAGTGTATTGCTGTCTCTATTAAAAATGCACTGTCTGGCCAAAAAATGTCTCTTTGTATTTAAATCAGTAAACACTTCAGAAGCTCTGATTGGATAATTACTGCTGTGATTAAAGTGTTTCACCTGCAACAGTTCTGTTACCACACAACTGATGCAGTGAGCAGCATCTCATTTCTTAAACCACGTTGTGGGAAGAGATATCCCCAATCATGTTTCAGATGGTCAGATTATTGTCCTGCATCTAAGGATGACCTGGACTAACTGGAACTGGGTTCAGAACTGTCCAGGATTATTAACTCATTGACAGAGAAAGGAGAACCAGCAGCCTCACAAAAAACAAAAGCCCCAAATGAGTGTAATCTGAGATCACTTAAAGACCTGTGGGGTTAAAAATGGCCAGTGGAACTCACATCTATGTTTAATAGTCACAGTAAGAGCATTCCCACACTACCTTGAACTCATAGGAGTGATCGGGAAAGGTCAGATGGTCTGATGTGTCCAGTCTGACCCTATTCCAGAGTGATGGGAATGTCAAGGTACGAATGGAAGGCATGAGACTATGCTCTGATCATGCATAGGGCCCACTGTACAAGCCTCTGAAGGTAGAATTGTAATTTGGGGGGGCTTCATCTGGTCAGGTTGAGGCTCACCAAGTCTGATTGATCACATTATCGCATCAGTGGATTTGTTCGTCCACCTGAGTGTGCGGCCATGTTGCTGGACGAAAATTTATGGAGCACAGATTGTGGGGGAGTGTTTTAGGAAACATGAGGAAATGTCACACATGAACTGACCACCACAGAGTCCTGACCTTCTTCCCACTGGATGTCTTTAGGATGTGATGGAGGAAACTTAACAGAGAGGTTCTGTTCTCCTGCCGTCAATACAGGACCTCAGACACAAACAACTGTAAAACAACTCTGGAGGGGAATAATGTGTTGCTGGATAAGGTTGTGGAAACAGTGCAGCACTGAAAGAGCTCTGTAATCGAAGCTAAAAGTGGAACAGACAAACATCACCATAAATATCTAAAATTAATCATTTTTTAAATAGTTTTTATTGTTGTAGCTCAATTAAACCTACAAAATCCCAAACTACAGACTCATCTGTCTGACAATATGAAAAAAGGCAGTTCATTTAAGCCATGAAAACTAATAATAATAATCCAAACTAACAGATATAAACAATAATACAGTAACTACAATAAACTACTTCCAAATACAGCTTTATTAAAAACCTACTACAAAACATCAGCCTGTTTCAGCTTTCCTAAAATCACTTCTTTTTGTTCTACAGCTAAATGCAGACTCCGGATACACTCATTCATGTGCTTGGAGTTGTGTAATGGTGCCTTGTTCGGCATTTTTGTCCATGAAAACATAACCCATGTGAAAGGTATGTTTCACCCTTTTGTTCAGTATGGAATTACAGTGGGGCAAAATAGTATTTAGTCATCCACTGGTTGTGCATGTTCTCCTACTTAGAAAGATAAGAGAGGTGTAATTTTCATCATAGGTACACGTCAACTATGAGAGACAAAATGAAAAAAAAAATCCAGGAAATCACACTGTAGGATTTATGGTGGAAAATAGGTATTTGGTCAATAACAAACAAGCAGGATTTCTGGCTCTCACAGACCTGTAACTTCCTCTTTAAGAAGCTCTTCTGTCCTCCACTCCTTACTGTATAAATGGCTCCTGTTTGACCTCGTTATCTGTATAAAAGACACCTGTCCACAGCCTCACACAGTCAGACTCCAAACTCAACCATGGCCAAGACCAAAGAGCTGTCAAAAGACACCAGGAAGAAAACTGTAGAGCTGCACCAGGCTGGGAAGAGTGAATCTACAATAGGCTAACAGGTTAGTGTGAATAAATCAACTGTGGGAGCAATGGTAAGAAAATGGAAGACATACAAGACCATTGATAATCTCCCTCGATCTGGGGCCCCATGCAAGATCTCATCCTGTGGGGTCAAAATGATCATGAGAATGGTGAGCAAAAATCTACACGGAGGGACCTGATGAGTGACTTGCGGAGAGCTGGAACCAAAGTAACAAAGGCTACCATCAGCAACACACTACACCGAGAGGGACTCAAATCCTGCAATGCCAGGCGTGTCCCCCTGCTTAAGCCAGTACATGTCCAGGCCTGTCTGAAGGTTACCAGAGAGCATATGGATGATCCAGAAGAGGACTGGGAGAATGTCATGTGATCAGATGAAACCAAAATAGAACTTTTTGGTAAAAACTCAACTCGTCCTGTTTGGAGGAAGAAGAACACTGAGTTACATCCCAAACACACCATACCTACTGTGAAGCATGGGGGTGGGAACATCATGCTATGGGGCTGTTTTTCTGCAAAGGGGACAGGACGACTCATCCGTGTTAAGGGAAGAATGAACGGGGCCATGTATCGTGAGATTTTAAGCCAAAACCTCCTTCCATCAGTGAGAGCATTGAAGATGGAATCTGACTCGGTCTTAGAGCATGAGAATGATCCCAAACACACCGCTCGGGCAAAGAAGGAGTGGCTCCGTAAAAAGCATTTCAAGGTCCTAAAGTGGCCTAGCCAGTTTCCAGACCTCAACCCCATAGAAAATTTGTGGAGGGAGTTAAAAGTCTGTTGCGCAGCGACAGCCCCAAAACATCACTGCTCTAGAGGAGATCTGCATGGAGGAACGGGCCAAAATACCAGCTACGGTGTGTGCAAACTGATTACTGCAGCTTTGCAGTGATTCCCAAACTCTACACAAATGTGTACCCCATCAGATAGTAATTGCCCTGCTGAGCACCTCCCCCAAACGTATGCCATGGTATGCGAGACATTTAGACATATAAAATTAACCCACAATGCACCAGATGTGCACTCTGAGTATACCATGTATGTATTAATGAATTCAGAGTGGTTAGGAAACGGTACTTGCTTTATTGACTCTCACTACAACACATGATAAACTCAATTAACTCTACTAGCTCAACTTTTTTGGGACATAACATTTTTTGTCACGTCCTCGGGTCTCCCTGACACCGCCGATCCTCCAGACTCCACTTCCCAGAGTGCACTACCCGATGATGTCACAACCACATGTCCCCAGTCTCCCAATCATTCCCGTTCTAGGTTGTCCGAGTTTTAGCACAGCTGATGTTAATTACTTGTCTGCATCTAAGCCCCACACACGCACACAATCACTGCGAAGTTATGCCAAACCTTTATTTGCGATTCTCAGCATTTCTGTACTGTCTTCGGCTTGTATCTGTGGTTTTGATCTCTTTCTGAATTCGACTTTCTCTCTTTTGCTCTTCCCCTTTTTGATCTGTCGCCTGATTGTTTTGACTTCCTGGTTATCGACCTCTGCCTGTCTTACTGTCTTTGAACCTGCATTACCCCTTCTGTTATGATAGCCTTGATTGGGTTGTTGTGTTTGACTATCGACATGTCAAATAAACCTCCTTTGGCTTTTAGCTCTGGGCGCATCAAGCCCAGTTCTTTGTCCCTGACAATAATATAAAATGAGATAAGATAAGATTGGCTTTTATTATCCCCACATGGGAAATTTTGCATTGTTACAGCAGAATACAAAGCAAGAGGTAGACTAAAGAGCAAGTTTTACAAAAGGTCAAATTCCAAAAAATAAATAAATCTCCACTGTTAGGTAAAAAACACACTTGCACAGATATATGTTCCACAACATTGTCTTACACCAGCTACATATATACTGATAATATTGGCTGTCAACTAATACTGATGGTATAGGCAGTCACAGTTATAGTGATGTTGGCAGTCAGTAAAAGATGTATACAGGGGATATACAGGTGGTGAGATGCAGCAGCAAATATTGCACAATAGTTCAGTCACACTGAATATATGGATAGAAATAATACAAATAATGTGCGCCAGTAGTGCGTGTCCAATGCTCTGCCTGTGGAGGTGTCAGTTCTAGAGCATAGCAGTAGAGAGAAAAGAGCTGCGGTATCTCTCCTTAACACACCTCAGGTGGGGGAGCCGGTCACTGAAGGTGCTGGCCAGTCTTTTGTAGTCGGTAAGAGATGTTCTCCATTATCAATGCCAGCTTGGCCAACCTCCTCTTTTCCCCAACTACCTCCACTGGGTCCAACGCACAACCCAGAATAGAACCTGCCTTCATGATCAGCTTCTCCGGTTCCTTCTTATCTGCGGTCATGATGTGCTTACCCCAGTGCTGTAAATAATGGCTGATGCCACCACCGACACATAAACAGAGTGGAGGAGTGGATCTTGTATCTGCTCTGGCCTCTCTAATGCATATCATGCATACTGTCAGACCAGTCCAGTTTACTGTTCATATGAACACCCAGGTACTTGTAGGTTCTGACAATCTTAATGTCCCTACACTGAATGTTCACTGCACTGTGAAGAGAACTTAGTCCTGCAGAAATCCACTACCAGCTCTTTGGTTTTGCCCATGTTGATCTGGAGGAAGTTCTGCTGGCGCCAGTCCACAAAATTCTTTGTTACTTCTCTGTACTCCTTTTCATCACCATCCGAGATGTAGCCAACAATGGTGGAGTCGTCAGAGAATTTTTGTAGATGGCAGGTTAATGTTGTGGGTGAGGTCTGCAGTGTAGAGGGTGAAGAGGATTGGGTCCAGGACCGTTCCCTGTGGAGCCCCCATGCTGCAGAGTACTGCGTCTGACACACAGTCCTTAACTTTCACATACTGTGGCCTGTTTGTGAGTGATGAGAGTGTTCTCAGTTGATGAGATGGCGATCCACCCCTGCGCTCTCCAACTTGCTCCTCAGTAGACTGGGCATGATGGTGTTGAAAGCACTGGATAGATCAAAGAGCATGGTTCTAACAGAACTTCCTGCCTTTTCAAGATGAGCAAAGGATCTTTGGAGAAGTTTAGATTTCAAGCTCTGATTGAAAATGTCCTTTACTATCCCACATGTGCATTGTCTCAGGAGTCCAGTACTAATGTTGTGTGGACTGCCTTCCTCACATTCATCTTGTTCAGCTCCCTCCTCACTTGTTCTCTCATGAAGGACAGGGAGGTGCTGGACACTGAAAGCAGTGGTGTGGGTTGGTCAGAAGAAGGGGCAGATGCCAGGTCAAATCATTGTGGGTCTCCTTCAGGGTGCCTGTTGCATTCTTTAAATCCTGAGATGGTTTTTAAGCCCCTCCAGGCTCCACTCACATTGTTCTGCACATTTCTTCCTTGTTTCGTGAACTAAAGGCTGACACCTTCTCATTCAGAAGATCTGATGTAACCCAGGGCTTGTTATTGGAATAACACCATACTGTCTTCATGGGTACAGTGTTCTCCAGAAGTTTATGTAGTCTATGATGCAGTTTGTGAGGCTGTCAGCATCCTTACCTTGTGGCTCGCGGAGGACCACCCAGTGTGTTATTTGGAACCAGTCCTTCAGAGCCTTATAAGCCTCATCGGACCATTTCTCCCTTGTTTTGTGTTGGCTAGATGCCTGTGAACAGTGGCGTCACAAGCCGTGTTCGCATCAGTTGTGTGTGTGTGGGGTGTGGGGGGAGGTGGTGGGGTGAGAATCCCCTTGGTAGATAGTATGGCTTAATGCTAACAGTTATTTATCCTTACAGCATATTTGGTCTTTGATGTAGTGGTGTGTCCTGAGGTGCACCATCAATGACCACTTCCACTCCTCCTCCTTTCCTTATACTACCTTAACTGTAATGGGGGACGTGCCTGTATATTGGTGCAGTTGGCTGTTTAAAAGAAATTAAACATTAATGTCGGAATTTTATACTCTGAATGTCATTTGACAAACCCCTGAAGATATGCACACCACAGTTTGGGAACCACAGCAAATTGCACAAGTTTCTTGTTTAGTTGTTATTAATAGCTTACCAGATAATTGAACCAGTTTATCAAAGCTGTGTTTATATTGGACCTGACATTCATCTCATCACCTTTCTAGATGTTTTTCTTACATTGTCATCGCTAGGCTTTGGAATCCCTTTGATTCTCACACTACAAACATACTACTTTCAACAGAAGCCCTTTACATGTACGTATAATGAGTGGTAAGTTACTGTACATCATCTTCAGAAAATGTTCATGCATTGTAAACTCTTGTGTGAATTAGCCATATAGAACAGTGAATGATTTACAGTTATCAACGTCTTAACCCTGTTAGTGAAACATACCTGTAGTGTTGGTGGTGGTGGCCAGACGCTTGTAGATGTAGAAGTTAAGTAAGGTTTAATACAGTGGAGTGGGTGAGTAGGTACAGTGCAAGGTGCAACTAAAACAAACATGTGTTGGGCAAAAACAAGAACCAGTAAACAGCCAGCTTGATGGTTGGAGAGGTGTCCTTTTATGAAAGTCTATGCTTTGAATTCTCCAAATATACAAACCAGGCAAAGTGGGTATATATATTATATATATATATATATATATATATATATACATACAGACAGGAGACCCACATCAGAACTCAGGGGATTGTTTGTGATTGGTGGATTGAGGCTATGTGATACTGACATTACAGAGGGGTGAATCATGGGAAATGTAGGCAGGGGAAGAACCCAGAAGCATTACCACAGAAGCCAGAATGAGGATAATAGTCATTTTATCTTTTCAGGGTTCCATATTGGCTTTATATCTGCTGTTGTAGGCGGAGCCTGCATGTTCAACTTTGCAGGATTCTTTTCCGATGGTAAAAGAGCTGGAAGTTTTGCCCATGGTAAGGACATATAACATATAATATGTGTATCTCTAGAGTGGCATGCAAAAGGGCACGCCGTCAAAATGACTGTAAGTTCAATTTCACACATTCCCTTTTTATTTTAAGCAGAAGCCCTTTTTTATTTTGATCTTTTACTTCAAAATAACAAACAACGAAAAAGGTTCGAAGCAAATCTTTGGGCACCCTGCATGCTTAGTAACATCCCCTTTGAAGCTAGCCCAGAGTCTTTCAGCCTTATCCCGACCTCCACTGTTCCTGTTAACTGACATTTTTTAATTAAATTTCAAACTGAGGAACAGGCAACCTAAAAGTGCTTCTCCTGCTTTGTGGGCCTCAACCATGTTTATGTTCAGGGTGCTAAACGGATGCTGAGAAAAAACCAGGGTGACAAAGGGGACACCTTTTGGGACAAGGTTAGAGCGATCTGGGTTTATAAAGCTTTCAAATTTGTATCACTTGGCCTTTCCTAGCGATGACTGTGAACCAGTCACAACCCGAGACCTTTGTCTCAGTTATCTGAGTGCTCCGATCTCCTAGGGTCCCCATACTTTTACCCATACTCCTTTCGTTTTATCACTCTAAAATTGTACAAAACCAAAATAATACACTGATATTGCTTCAGAAATTAAAAAGTGTTTCATCTTTAACTTCATGACTTTTGGAGATCATTTCATCTTTAACTTGCTTCATCTTACCAGTAAGAGTCATTTTGCCCAAACTTTTGCATGCTGCTGAATTTATTTAATATGCCATAGTTTAGGATCTGCTTCAATGAGAAAGTGCTTGCCTGTTGTGGATGGATGCATCACCTCAGCACTGATACAGCATTTGGTTATGTAGCATCCTGTTACACACATGGTTAATAAAAGAAAAGCCCACAATGGTAACAGAAATAACTTTAATCTGACAAAAGTAATAATAAATAAAAATTCTATGAAATGAACAAATGAAAGTCAGATATTGCTTTTCAACCATGCTTCAACAGAATTATTTAAAAAATAAACTCCTGAAACAGGCCTGGACAGAAATGATGCTACCCCTGAAAAATGTGACCAAAGGGACATGTTAAATCAAGGTGTGTTCACTAATTAGCATCACAGGTGTCTACAATCTTGTAATCAGTCAGTGGGCCTATATATAGGGCTATAGGAACATCAATGTCAGATCGCACCATCCGACGATGTTTGAGCCAAAGTGGACTTAATGGGAGACGACCAAGGAGGACACCATCGTTGAAAACAAAACATAAAAAAGCCAGACTGGAATTTGATAAACTACATGTTGACAAGCCACAAAGCTTCTGGGAGAATAATAAATAATAATAAATTACAAAAGAACACTGTCCCAACTGTGAAATATGGAGGAGGCTCTGTTATGTTCTGGGGCTGCTTTGCTGCATCTAGCACAGGGTGTCTTGAATCTGTGCAGGGTACAATGAAACCTCAAGACTATCAAGGAATTCTAGAGAGAAATATGCTGCCCAGTGTCAGAAAGTTTGGTCTCAGTCGCAGGTCCTGCAACAGGATAATGACCCAAAACACATATCTAAAAACACCCAAGAATGGCTAAGAGGAAAACACTGGATTATTCTGAAGTGGCCCTCTATGAGCCCTGACCTAAATCCTATTGAGCATCTTTGGAAGGAGCTGAAACATGCCGTCTGGAAAATGCACCCTTCAAACCTGAGACAACTGGAGCAGTTTGCTCATGAGGAGTGGGCCAAAATACCTGCAGAGAGGGGCAGAAGTCTCACTGACAGATACAGGAATCGTTTGGTTGCAGTGATTGCCCCAAAAGGTTGTGCAACAAAATAATAAGTTAAGGGTACCATCATTTCTGCCCAGGCCTGTTTCAGGAGTTTATTTTTTATTTATTATTTATTTAAATAATTCTGTTGAAGCATGGTTGAAAAGCAATGTCTGACTTTCATTTGTTCATTTTCATAGAATTTTTTTTTATTATTACTTTTGTCAGATTAAAGTTATTTCTGTTACCATTGTGGGTTTTTCTTTCATTAACTGAGGGGTTCCAACAAAAATGTCCACGTGTGTATGTGACTTTAAAATTCATAATGAAGCCAGATTGCACTGGTGGATGCGTCTGGATCTCATTGCTAGCCTTTAATAAAGCAGAGTTGCAGACCCTGGAATCACCACCCTCCTCACCTGTTGTCTTCTCTGTTTTGTTAGTGCCATAATCAGTAATATGACCAGTGATCAGCTTGTACTAGTCTGTGCACCCACTAGTACCAGAGTCTACTGAGGTTCTATAGTTTTCAGCTGTACTGTCTCCAGACTTCTTGTTGTGTGTTTAGGTGTTATGAGAGTGTACAGATGTGTATTGTTCTACTGAGGGAGTGTTTTTTAGGATTTACAGCTGAAATTGAGGACCACTGTTGTACTGAGAGTGCTCAGTCCTGCTTTGACCTGCTGAGCCCTCTAGTACATTAACAGGACTGAGTGAAGGTAAATGAAAGTGTATGTTTGGGTTCAGTCCTCTGGTGTAAGTGAACATGTTCCTCTTTTCAGTGTGGATGCTGCCATTTGTATCAGCCCTGTACATCACTGTGTGGGTAGTGCTGGTGTTTGTGGTGCGGTGTCAAAAGCCCTGCTGTAGACGGAGAGGATTAGGATGTGAGTACTTTAAGAGCTACATTATTACTGTCAGAGGTCACTGATACACTTTAACCTGATCCTGTTTCTCCTTTCAGATCTGCTCTGTGCTGTACTCCTGTCCATAACTGTGGCTATGAATGGTATCATGTCCATCTATTACTTACAGGACAGCATAAAAATCAGCGGTAAGACAGCTAATGATATTCTCTTCACTACTTCAGTCTGCATTTCATGTTCCCGGAAAGTTATTAGTCTAATTGGATAACAATTATCAATTAATGAAGAATTTTAAAAATAAAATCCCACACAGGTGTCACATGGGCGAGGGGTCAAACCTTAATCCAGCTCTACAATATGGAGTTATATTCACAAACATCACAAAAGCTCTGTAGAACACTAGCCTTATGTTCACAATGTCCAGAAGCGACTCCGACTTCTGTGGGCTCAGAGGGATCTGGGATGGAGCAGCATAAAGTGGACATGTGTATGGTGGTCAGATGAATAAGTATTATTCAGTAACTAGATTTTTATTGGAGGAAATGGACGCAGTGTGCTCAGGACCAAAGATGAAAGGACCATTCAGACAAGTCCAAAAGTCCAAAATTAAATTCATGTAGCAGTATTTCAAATTTGCTGATTCCACTATATTACATGTACATTATTTAACAATCACCATTTTAATTTTAACTCATTATATTGTCACAACTTTTTCTGATCTGGGGTTGAAAGATGCTGACTGACTGTGCAGTAACTAACCAAAGATTCCGACAGACTATACCATATGACTCTAGAGTGTAGTTTACTATGAAACGCACCGTATGACCTGGACACTCACACCTGTAGTTCCTCATTTAACACCAGTTTATATTTATATAGATATAGATCTACTTGTCTATACAGTAGTAGTAAACATATTGTGTACTTTGAGTGTGTTGGAGTGAAACTCTTATTTCTGGTCACAGATATTTCAGGACACTCTGTTTCATTGGCACTGCTGCATATTTTAACAGCTTCTGCTCTTTTAGACCACCCAGGAAAAATACAGCGTAAGTTCCTTACATTACAGTCATTTATAATCCTATACACAGTTTAATGAACTACATCAGCAGTAGAATATAAATTGAGTGTGTGGTTCTGTGTTGTAGAGCTTCCTCACACTATTCTGCACCTGTTTGGATCTTCAGGCTTAAGCATCATAACGTCCATCACTTTGGTCACAGAGCTGATCCTAAAATCAGGTGACTACGGTGGGGGTTGGTGGGGGGTTCATGCAGCTTGAATATTGAATGAATATGATTATGCTGTAATGAATGTTCTCTTCTAATGAAGGATCTGCAGGAACTGGACTGAGAACTCTGCCTGAACTTCACATCATCATCCTGCCATTTGAATCTCTCTTCATTTCAGGCTGGATTACTTTACAGACCTACAACAGCTGTAAGTACTAAACCCAGACGCTACTGCTCACATCTGTAACATCTCATACACAGAATATAACGGAGTATAATAGAACAGTGTAGAGTAGAGTATAATAGAATGGAATAAAGAAGAGTAGAACAAATCAAGAATAAAAAAGTGGAACAGAACAGTGTAGAATAGAGGAAAACAGAATACAATACAGTAGAACAGAATAGAGTATAATAAAAGCGAGAATATAGAATAGAATTGATTCTACAGGGTAGAATGGAACCAATAGACTGCAATAAATTATAATATAAAATAATAAAATAAAATACAGCACAATGAAGTAGAATAAAATAGAACACAGTAGAATAGATAGATAGATAGATAGATAGATAGATAGATAGATAGATAGATACTTTATTGTTCCCAGAGGGAAATTCAAGAACAGAACAGGAAATAGTAAAACAGCATAGAGTAGAAGAGCATGAAGTGGAAAATAAAATAGAACAGTTGAATTTAATATAATAATACAGAATAGAATTCAGTAGAATATAATAGAGTAGAATAGTGGAATGAAGTAGACGAATGCAATACAATACAATAGAACAGAATAGAACAGAATAATGAAATGGAATATAATAACAATAATATATATATATATATATATATATATATATATATATATATATATATATATATATATGTAATACATATAATAATATAAATGATATAATAATATAATAAGTGGAACTGCTGTAAGAGATTAAAGTGGATCATGTTAAAGTAGAATACAGTAGAATACAATCAAACTGAGCATAGTAATTCCCTCACTCCTGTAAGAGATTAAAGTAGAACAGAATATAATAGAATATGATAGAATACAGTAGAGTAGTTCCCTCACTGCTGTAGAAGGTTAAAGTGGAGTAAAGCAATAGAGGCTAATAGAGTATAATGGAACTGTACTGTAACTGTACTGATCTGATTCTCTCTGTGTGATTAAAGGGCTGAAGATGAGACACAGGTAAAATCAGCATGTTCATTTACACTCATACAGGTAATGTTAAATGGACCAATAGAAAAGCTCAGATACTGCGCGGGTTAATTCCCGAGTGAACGGACCAATAGAAAAGCTTCAGTACAGCTCTGATTACCTACTGAGTAAACGGACCAATAGAAAAGCTCCGGTACAGCTCTGATTACCTGATATCTGGTATGGCTTAGGTTAATTTCCCAGTAAACAGACCAATAGAAAAGCTCTGGTTAATTATCTGGGCTGTGGGATTAATCACACTAATCCTGTGGTGTAGCTGCACCTATTCATTTATAATCCAACAGACAGTGCTGTTACCATGATCACCTCTGATTAACCTCTGTGTGTGTGTGTGTGTGCGCGTGTGTGTGTAACAGGATAAAGAGTCATTTTAAAGATGAGAGAAAAGCAGATTCCCAGGTAGGACATGTGGAAGGTGTTGGTGGTGTGGTCAGTCTAAATGGACTGTTCTGTGATGGTAATGAATGTGGTGTTGGTGGTGTGGTCAGTCTGAGTGGACTGTTCTGTGTTCAGGTTGGTGAGGGAGGTGAAGAAATGGAGGTCCTGTCCTCTAACCCTAAAGGTCCTGAGGTAATCTCTCTGTTAGGATCAGGATACTGATGGTGGTGATGATGATGCTGCTGCTGCTGATGATGATGTTATTATTTACCCTACAGGATCATTCAGTGATGTAGAAGAACATGTTCCACTGTTGGAGATGTTCCTGAACACAGTCTCACTGATGTACCTGCTGATCTTTATGTTATGGTTAATGTGTTAGTCTGTGTGGTAGGGTCCCTCAGAATGTTTACTGACTGAAAGGATGACTGTATATGACAGAGCATGACTGTACATCTGTTTATATTTGTGTCTGCTGAGACCACTCACACGTTACTGAAATATTTTTTGAACTGTTTTGAAAATAAAGTTTATCATAAAAACGAATATAGAAATAAAGTGTGTTATGTTCTAAAAAATGCAGACTCAATAATCAATAAATGTTGGAATGTCGATCTGGAATGCTGATCTGAAGATCTGGAATACTGATGCATTTGAGTACCCCAGTACATGTTTCCACTGTGTCCATCATTAGGCTTAGGCTTACACCCTGTACACATTGAAATTCCCCCTGATTCCTGGAATGGTTTAATAATGTTCTGCACTGTAGAGGGAGAGATATGTAAATCCCTTCCGGTTGTTCTTTGAGGAACACTGTTTTAACACCTCAGTGATGTTCTCACACATTTGTAGACAAACTGGAGATCCTCTGTCCATCTCTATTTATCAGTTGCTGTTTGCTCAGCATGTCAGGACATGCATGCATTAAGATTATTGTGGTGAGACTCAGGTTATATACTCTACAGCAGGGCAGCAGTAATATACACACACTAAATAAAGAGATGTATTAAATATAAACAAAACATACATACACAATGTACAATCAGGAGGCTCCTCTGTAAGGAATTCTCTACCACTTACAAATTTCACCCATCCACCCAGGCTGTCATATTGTGAAGTTTGCGGATGACACGGCAGTGGTCGGATGCATCACAAACAGTGATGAGTCTGGCTACAGGCAGGAGGTAGAACACCTGGAGGGATGGTAAAGAAAGAACAACCTCTGCATCAACGTAAAGAAGACGAAGGAGATGATTGTGGACTTCAGAAGGGGCATACATGCCCACCTCCCCCTGCATTTTGGAGGGTCTGCGGTGGAAGTGGTCTCCAACTACAGGTACTTGGGTGTTCACCTGAGCAACAACCTCACCTGGATCAACAACACTTCCAGCCTGGTCAGGAAGGCACATCAGCGGCTCTACTTCCTCAGGCGGTTGAGGTGAGCTGGGCTTATGTATACCTCCTGCCAGATGGCAGTAGAGTAATTATGTATATTTTATTTATTTAAGTTCTGCTGTCTGGGTAAAACTGGGTCCGTGAGTACTACAATTTTGTTCCACCCCATGTACCACATGTGATGTGAATGACAATAAAGTCTCCTTGAATCCTTGAATTCTGACGCCGTCTCTTGTGACACAAGGAATGCGACAGCTGAAACACATGTCTTGCATACGTCTGTGCGTGGTGGTTCTTGAAACACTGACTCCAGCTGCAATCCACTCTTTGTGAATCTCCCCAACATTTTTGAATGGGTTTGGTTCCACACTCCTTTCCAGGGTGTGGTTATCCCTATTGCTTGTACACTTTTTTCTGCCTCATCTTTTCCTTCCCTTCGCCTCTCTATTAATGTGCTTGGACACAGAGCTCTGTGAACAGCCAGCCTCTTTAGCAATGACCTTTTGTGTCTTGCCCTCCTTGTGTAAGGTGTCAAGTCAGCAGTCTTCCCCATGATTGTGTAGCCCACAGAACTAGACTGAGAGACCGTTTAAAGACCTCTGCAGGTGTTTGAGTCAATTAGCTGATTAGAGTGTGGCACCAGGTGTCTTCAATATTGAACCTTTTCACAATATTCTAATTTTCTGAGATACTGAATTTGGGGTTTTCATTAGTTGTCAGTTATAATCATCAAAAAAGAAATAAACACTTGAAATATATCAATCTGTGTGTAATGAATGAATATAATATACAAGTTTCACTTTTTAAATGGAATTACTGAAATAAATCAACTTTTTCATGATATTCTAATTTTACGACCAGCACCTGTACATACATCCTCTTTCTCTGATATATTCCACAGATCCTACCCACAGAACCGTGGCCGGTTTAATCTGGCCCGGATGCTGAGGTACCTCCTGCCAGATGGCAGTAGAGTAAACAGGCCGTGTGCTGGGTGGCTACTGTCCAAACAGATCTATTGGCAGGACTGGTAGATGTCTGCCGACAGGGGGACTGGTAGATGTCCCCCCTGTGTGCTGTGTGGCCTCTCTGTTCTAACCTGAGGTAACACTCTAAATATCTGTGAATCAGCTAATCATGGGTTCATCATCACAGATCTCAGTCTAAACACACTCACTGGTTCACCTCTAGACGGAGCACTCAACCCACTTCACTCAACACTTTATTCAGTCACAGAGAGTTCAAACAAGGTCATGCTATATCCCTTAAGGAGGCAGATCCTGTCTGTCTGACTCCGGATGAAAGAGAAAATAAGATCTATGATCAAAGTAATAAAGTTATACAGTTAGTGTTTATGAGGCCACTGAAGTCCAAAGGTCATCTTCTCTATTCTGTTTGAATAGTGAGAACTTTTCCTGTTAGCTGTGCAGGAAAGAAGCTGTAACATTCAGGAGACCGACCGTGAAATCAGCCGGAGAGTGAAGCACGTAGGAAAATATCTCTGTTTGTGTTCAGCTGTTATTACTTCCATACTTTAGTCAGTAATATTCTAATATTCTAACTGGTATCGGCTGCAGGGTAAATGGGTTTGGTGCTGTTCTGTGTGCTGGTTCTGGCTGCTGAACTGAAAGGTAACTACATTTACATTAACAGAATTTAGCAGACGATCTTATCCAGAGCGACTTACAGAGGAGCTTAGTGTTCAGTCAGGGTATGTATTCTAGCTAGTAAAGAAAGGTTAGAGTCTGCACTCCCCTTGAGCTCCAACACTGAGTCTGAGTTAACCAGATGATGCTTACTGTCTGATGTTGCTGCAGGTCTCCATGTTGAAGGTCCCTCCGGTCCCCTGATGGTCCAGCTGGGGGGCTCCGTGCTGCTGCCGTGTTCTACTCAGGACCCCCTCCCTCTGGAGGGTCTCAGAGTGGAATGGAGAACAGACTCAGAATCTGTGGTGAACGTTCTCCAGCAGAAAGACATCAGAGAAGATCTACAGAGTCAGACCTTCAGGGGCCGAGCAAACTTCTTCCCAGAGGAGATATCTAAAGGGAACTTCTCCATCTTACTCAGTGACATCACGAGAGAAGATGCTGGAGTTTACAGGTGTGGAGTTCACTCCAACCAGGACCTCAGTGAGACCACAGTGGAGGTTCA
>JAMWET010000563.1:0-16376 GCA_024036415.1 Prochilodus magdalenae
TATTTGCATCTTTTCAAGCCTTTCCTGCAGGTTCAGTTACCTTCCATCGCTGACAGTGTGTGTTAGGTTTATGAAGAAGAGTGTGAGGATTCCCTTCCCTGTGGGTAGGGACAGTGATGCAAGGCTGAGATGAGGCTACCTGGCCTCAAACTTGGCCTGCATGCTTGGCTCCACAGTGGTTGTTTGTCCCCTAGGGAGGCCGCATATGTCTGTTGCAGGGCGTCTAGACGGAACACAGTTCTCCCAGACAGGTGAGGGCCGCTCCTGCATTGAAGAGAGGAAGAGAAAACCAGTTTAAATGGATGGTCCCAGAAAATCAGACAGAGCAGGTCCTATGTGGTGGTGGTTCTCAGCACTGCCGTGGACAACTTGACGTGGTGTCGGTGTGTTAAGTGGTGTGTGGTGCTGGTGTTAAGTGGATCAGACACAGCAGTGCTGCTGGAGTGTTTAAATAAACACTGTGTCCACTCACTGTCCCACTCTATTAGACACTCCTACCTGCTGGGTCCACTTTGTAGATGGAGAGTCAGAGATGATGGACGAAACATAGGATTTAGGGAATTGTCCAAAGCACAGCACACAGTCTTTGCAGCACATTGCAGTGCAATTAACACCTTTTCACCATGAGAGGTCTCCAAACACCCCCAAAAACTTACATAGTGGCAGCTTTGAGTTACGGCCGTTTGCTAAATATCGACAAAGTAAATGCGCCCTGGAAATCTAGGACGTCCTAAAACCCGTGAAAAACCGTATGCGCTGGGTCCGTTATGCCTCGTGTAGTAATACCCGTCTCTGGGCGTAGGTTGCGAGCCCCTCGCTCAGCCACATCTCCTTCCCAGGTGGCGTTAGGTGACGGCGTTTCCGAACTCAGCCGTGAGGCGATCTCGTGGATTGACGTCGATTCAAGCAGGAACTCCTGACTCTCCAAGGAGGAGGAAGATGATGAGCGGTCAGACACGGGTTCTCCATCGCCACTATGGGGAAAGACGGGGGGCAGGAACACAATGTCGTACCTGCAGGAGAGAAAGGGACAGAGGGCTTAAATACAGGGCAGGAGAAGACTGCCTTTAGGTTAACAACCTAAAACCTAACACATTTGCACTACACTGGCGCTACAGAATACAGGACCACCAGGAGCGTGCCAACACAGAAGAACAACACAGATCCTTGCATCACATAAATCAAAGGACACTGGACCTCCCCACAGCATACACTGAAGGTCCAAAGAGATCCTCGGCCAACATGAGGCAGCGCTCCACACTGCCCCCAGCGTTACTGAACCGCACAGGTAAGAATACAGCGCTCCGGGCCCACACGCGACCACTTCCCTGTGACAATCCCACACCCGGATTAATGGAGCGGTTTGGTTTACCAGTGAAACAGGTTGTTTTTACATGCCCACACAAAGTACATTTCAGTAACACTTCAATTAAATTCAGGTGGATGTGCCTGGCAAATGACAGGCGCCATGTTACCATTTACCATTCAGGTTTCACGAGAGCTTATGTTTGCACCAGTACTTATAGTTAGCTTTAATCACATCGAAACATTGACAACTGTCAAAAGAAAATACTAGAAATGTGAACCTGTTATAGCATCAATGTGGATCAGTCTCCACTTGACCATGATAGCACGGATCACTCTGGTAGGTGTTCAAAGTTGGGCGCAGACTGCAGTCCCCTCTGTTTCTCTGTGTACTGTATTACCCTGTCCCTTCAATGGTCAGGGACCCCCCCAGGACCACCACAAGAGCAGGTATGATGTGGGTGGTGGACCATCTCCAGCACTGCAGTGACAACTGACGTGGTGGTGGTAGTGTTAGTGTGTGTTGTGGCTGCTCGGCGTGGAAGATGAAGGTTGACCAGGATCAATAAAACTGATGGATAAATTTAGACTGATATGATCAATATTTATTGAGCTACACATACAGAAGTCTGTCTCTCAGTATGGCGTCGGGCCGCCGTGTTCACTAACCCAACACGCCAGACGTCTCGGTTCCTAATGGAGTCCTGTGATAATCCATCCCATGCAGCTTGAACATCCTCACACAGTTCCTGCAGATGGTGCGGTAGGGGTGGAGGGGGAGGGACACTAGGCTTTCTGGACGTGTGAGAACAAACCGTCCATCTTGGTGCCTGACCACGGTACCTCCGCACACGGATTCGTTGGGCGTCTCCACCAAGACTAAAGCGGGACTCGTCACTGAAGATGACCCGCTGCCATTCTGAGTCACTCCATGACAGTCTGGTACGACACCACTGCAGTCTTTGGTGACGGTGACGGGGTGTTTAAGGACCAGTCCGTGGTAACGGTCTGTGTGCTATGTAGTCACTGCGGATGTGCAGCCGTCGGTTCATGGTGCTTGCATCTAAACGGGGATGATTCATGGAGGACCCCACTGCTCACTGGATGTCTGTAATGGTGGCTGTTGGGTCGGTCAGTCAAGGTTCAGTATAGAACCTTGATTTTTTTTTTATAAACTAAAATCTCCTGCTGCTCCTACTGATTCATTAACACATACACTAAACACATTACTAGTTATGAACTTTTATCTTCCTTGTTGTTCTGATAGCATCAGAACCTCTTCAGAGTCTCTTCACACTAACCTGGGCCCGATGTCAGCGTGCTGTAGGTCTCCGGCCACTAGGGCCACCAGGTATGCCGGGACAGGATACTCCATCGAGAACTGGAACAGCCTGTCCTGTTTAGAGTACGCACTTCTGGAGGCACTCATCAACACGGTCACTCCATTCTGGAACCTGTCAGGAAAAGGCCACACACACACACCCAGACCCACACACACACCCAGACCCACACACAATACAGCAGAAAACTGAAAGAGGAGTGAATGAGCCCTCAGTGTGATTATGGTGAGGATGCGTGAGAAAGCCTGATCGGGATGAGCCACTAAAGAGAGGCTGTAAAGCTGAAGGGAGACGGAAGAAGAAGACAGGGCGGATTAAGAAAAGTAAAACCTACGCTGTGGTTTTGCCATTTACAGGGAAAAAAAGAGACAGAGAAACAAGTGGCTGCACTGTACAGTTAAATTCTTAATTTTTTGTCAGGTGAGCTTACATATACATTGTCCATTTCACATACACACACACACACAGCTCTGGAAATTAATCAGAGCCCACTCCAGTCTCTTCTTAAATCAGCATCTCCACATGTACAGCAGGTTCTCAGTGAGGAACCGAAGGTTGGGTTCTAGCTGTACTGGCAGATACAGTGAGCGTCTGGGTTCATAAGAACAAGGTCAAGCAGCAAAACCACAGGACAACACAGCGACAGACGGGCAAGAGGGCCAAACCCACTCTCTACTGACCGTGATGAGCGCCACCTCAGTTCCAGTGTCCCTTACCCACCGTAAGATGACCTCAAGGTGACCCTACAGAGAAGACTGGCGAGCGGGGGGGGGGGGGGAGGGGGGTGGCTGGGGTGAAACGCACAGCGAGCATGGTTCTAAAAACAGGCTTCTGGAGGTCATTAGTGATTTTCTAAATACACAGATATAATACAATATCTGATCTGGGGTTTGGGAGACATGGTTCCAGTAGTGTAGAGAATCAAACAGAACTGAGGAATTCTGGTCCAACACAAACCCAGAACCTGTACAGCTAGAGACACTGAGCATGTTCAGGGGGTCTCTTAAATTTCTCTCTCTCATTTTATATATATATATATATATATATATATTAATATATATATATATATATAGTATATATATATATAGTATATATATATATATATATATATATATATATACTATATATATATATATATCAAAATGAGAGAAGAGAAATTTAAGAGACCCTTCTGAAAACATGCTCAGTGTCTCTAGCTGTACAGGTTTCTGGGTTTTGTGTTGGACCATGTGAATTCCTCCGTTCTGTTTGATGTGTCTCTACACTACTGGAACCATGTCCTCCCAAAACCCAGTATCAGAATATTGTATTATATCTGTGCTATTTAGAAAAACACACTAATGACCTCAGATAAGCCTGTTTTTAGAAAAAAACCATGCTCGCTGTGCGTTTCACCCCAGCCAACCGCTCGCCAGTCTCTCTGTAGGTCACCTGAGGTCATCTTACGGTGGGTAAGGGACCACTGGAATGATGTTGGCGCTTCATCACGGTCAGTAGAGAGTGTGGTTTGGCCCTCTGCACCGTCTGTAGCTTTGTTTGTTCCTGTGTTGTTTGCTGCTTTGACCCTTGGTTCTTATGAACCCAGACGGCAACTGTAATCTGCCAGTACAGCTAGAAACCCACCTTCGGTTTCCTCACTGAAGAACCTGCTGTACATGTGGATGATGCTGATTTAAGAAGAGGACTGGATTGGGCTCTGATTAACTTTTCCAGAGGCTGTGTGTGTGTGTGTTTGTGAAATGGGACACTGTATATGTAAGCTCTTCACCTGAACAAAAAAATTAAGAAATTTAACTGTACAGGGCAGCCACTTGTTTATCTTGTCTCTTTTTTTCCCTAGTAAATGGCCCCCAAAACCACAAGCGTGAGTTTTACTTTTCTTAATACGCCCTGTCTTCTTCTTCCGTATCCCTTCGAGCTTTACAGCCTCTCTTTAGTGGCTCATCCCGATCAGGCTTTCTCACGCATCTCAACCAGTATCACACTGATCGGGGGCTCATTCACTCATCTCAGTTTCTGCTTGTATTGTGTGTGGGTCTGGGTGTGTGGGTGTGGGTCTGGGGTGTTGTGTGTGTGGCATTTCCTGACAGGTTCCAGATGGAGTGGACCGTGTTTGATGAGTGCCTCCAGAAGTTGCGTACTCTAAGAACAGGACAGGCTGTTTTCCAGTTTTCTCGATGGGAGTATCCTGGTCCCGGCATATCCCTGGTGGCCCTAGTCGGACGGAGACCTACAGCACGCTGACATACATCGGGCCCAGGTTTAGTGTGAAGAGACTCTGACGAGGTTCTGATGCTATCCGAAACAACAAGGAAGATAAAAGTTCATAAAACTAGTAATGTGTTTAGTGTTAATGTGTTAATGAATCGTAGGAGCAGCAGCAGGAGATTGTAGTGTATAAAAAAAAAATCAAGTTCTATACACACTGACACGCTTGAACTGACCGACCCAACAGCCACCAGTACAGGACATCCAGGTAAGCCAGTGTCGGTCCTCCATGAATTCATGCCCGTTAGTGCAGCACCATGTGAACAGTACGGCGCTGCATCATTCGCATGACCTACATGCCAACAGGGACCGTTACCAGGGGACTGTCCTTAACACCACGTCACCGTCACCAAAGACTGCAGTGGTGGTCGTACCAGACTGGCATGGAGGGACTCAGAATGGCAGCGGGTCATCTTCGGTGACGACGGTTCCCGCTTTAGTCTTGGTGGAGACGCCCAACGAAATCGTGTGCGGAGGCACCGTGGTCAGCACCATAGATGGAACGGTTTTTGTTGTCACACTTCCGGAAGGCCTGGTGTCCCTCCACCTCCACCCCTACCGCACCATCTGCAGGAACTGTGTGAGGATGTTCAAGCTGCATGGGATGGATTATCACAGGACTCCATTAGGAACCGAGACGTCTGGCGTGTTGGGTTAGTGAACACGGCGGCCCGACGCCATACTGAGAGACAGACTTCTGTATGTGTAGCTCAATAAATATTGATCATATCAGTCTAAATTTATCATCAGTTATTGATCCTGGTCACCTTCATCTTCCACGCCAGCAGCACAACACACACTAACACACCACCACCACGTCAGTGTCACTGCAGTGCTGGGAATGGTCCACCACCCACATCATACCTGCTCTGTGGTGGTCCTGTGGGGGTCCTGACCATTGAAGGACAGGGTAATACAGTACACAGAGAAACAGAGGGACTGCAGTCTGGAACTTTACACCTACAGAGTGTCCTGTATGGTCAGTGGAGCTGATCCACATTGATGCTATAACAGGTTCACATTTCTAGTATTTCTTTTGACAGTTGTCAATGTTTGATGTGATGACAGCTAACTAAAGTACTGGTGCAACATAAGCTCTCGTGACTGAGTGGTAATGGTAACATGGCGCTGTCATTGCAGGACATCACCTGAATTAATTGAAGTGTTACTGAATGTATTTGTGTGCATGTAAAACAACCTGTTTCACTGGTAAACAAAACCGCTCCATTAATCCTGGTGTGGATTGTCACAGGAGTCGCGTGTGGGCCGAGCGCTGTATTCTGACATGTGCGGTCAGTAAGCTGGGGGGCAGTGTGGAGCGCTGCCTCAATGTGGCCGAGGAGCTCTTTGGACCTTACGTGTGGGGGAGGTCAGTGTCCTTTGATTATGTGATGACAGATCTGTGTGTTCTTCTGTGTTTGGCACGCTCTGGTGGTCCTGTATTCTGTAGCGCCAGTGTAGTGCACTGTGTTAGGTTTTAGGTTTAACCTAAAGCAGTCTTCTCCTGCCCTGGATTTAAGCCCTCTGTCTTTCTCTCCTGCAGGTACGACATTGTGTTCCTGCCCCCGTCTTTCCCCATAGTGGCGATGGAGAACCCGTGTCTGACCTTCATCATCTCCTCCATCTTGGAGAGTCAGGAGTTCCTGTTGATCGACGTCATCCACGAGATCGCTCACGGCTGGTTCGGAAACGCCGTCACTAACGCCACCTGGGAAGAGATGTGGCTGAGCGAGGGGCTCGCAACCTACGCCCAGAGACGGATTACTACAGAGGCATACGGTACCAGCGCATACGGTTTATCACGGGTTTTAGGACGTCTAGATTTCCAGGGCGCATTTACTTTGTCGATTTAGCAACGGCCGTAACTCAAAGCTGCACTATGTAAGTTTTGGGGGGGTTTGGAGACCTCTCTGGTGAAAAGGTGTAATTGCATGCAATGTGCAAAAGACTGTGGGCTGTGCTTTGGACCACTTCCCTAAATCTGAGGTTTCGGCCATCATCTCTGACTCTCCATCTACAAAGTGGACCAGCAAGGTAGGAGTGTCTAATAGAGTGGACAGTGAGTGGACACAGTGTTTAAACACTCCAGCAGCACTGCTGTGTCTGATCCACTAACACCAGCACCACACACACTAACACACCGCCACCACGTCAGTGTCACTGCAGTGCTGAGAACCACCCACATAGTACCTGCTCTGTCTGATTTTCTGGGACCATCCATTTAACTGGTTTCTCTTCCTCTCTTCAATGCAGGAGAGGCCCTCACCTGTCTGGAGACTGTGTTCCGTCTAGACGCCCTGCACAGACAGATGCGCCTCCTAGGGGACAACAACCCTGTGAGCAAGCTGCAGGCCAAGTTTGAGCCAGGTAGCCTCATCTCAGCCTTGCATCACTGTCCTACCTACACAGGGAGGGATCCTCACACTCTTCTTCATAACCCTAACACACACTGTAAGAGATGGAAGGTAAACTGTACCCCTGCAGGAACTGCTTTGAAAAGATTGCAATCCTCCCCAGGGAATTCCTAATACAGTGCCACGACACGGTAGTCCTGATTTCCCTTCATGTGTTCCGGTGCTCATACTAAATTTGATTGAAGATACTGAGAACATGAGGGAACACAAAACACTATGCCACCTTCCGCAGCAACATCTGCATCCTAATGCTTCCTGTAACAGTCCAGTGATGTCACATCATTTGAAATGAGCCATTCCTCCTTAATGCTTTTGTCTGGCCACATCTGGAGGTCATGCTAGCCCATGTAAGATCCTCTAACGGCGTTTCAATGGGGTTAAAAGTTACTCTAAAACCTTCATTTTGTTCATTTCTAGTCATTCAGAGGTGGACTTGCTCTTGTGCTTCAGACCGTGCTGCATAACCTAGTTGCACATGAGCTTTAGATCATGGTCTGATGATAGGACAGTGTGCTGCAGGATTTTGTAGAAGACAGCTGGTTCCGTCAGTTGTAGCAAGTCAGCCAGGCAAGCAGCAAAGCATCATACTACCACCACCATGTTTCACTGTTGGTGTGAACTACGGTGGAGTGCTGTGTTAGCTTTACGCCACATGTAACGAGACTCCTGTTCTTCAAACAAGTTCCACTTTTGGCATACCAGTGGATAGATCATTATAACATGAGGCCTGGGTGGGTGGGGCGGCCATCAAGGGTTTTTTTGGCGAATGGGACTGTTTAGTTAGCAGCTGCTTCACCTTGTTCCACTGGTCCATGGAGATCGTTTGATCGGCTGGCCTTACCTGAGGTGAGCGAGGCCTGCAGGTACTTACCTTGCGGTCATACAGTTTAGATGATGAGCTTAAACGAACGTAGGCTTATATTGACTTGTTCATGAACTCTTCCAGTCCTCCAGTATGTGACTGCAGTATGAGCACACCAGACAAAAAGTGAGTCCCCTGTGTCTGAAACTGATAAGCTATTAGCCTGTAGCACCTCCACAAGCACATGATTGAATTGGGCATGTACTGGACAAGTTTCTGGATGTAGGCCACATCAGTATTCAGACACTCCTGCATCAAGGGATTGTGCAGTGGGTCCAGATTTGGTGGAGGCCTTCCCTGGCACAGTTCCGAGGAGAATTCCCTGTAGACTGGGATTTTATCCACTGCTGGTAGACCCGTATGACCGTACGCTTCCATACACCTGCAGATTCAGCTACTTCCTTCACACTATGGTTATTGGCCACGCCCACATGCAGTCACTCCTTTTAGCCAATCACTAACATCTGCTCTGGAGCGTTTTCCCACACATGGAACGAGACATTCCCTGCACTGTAGCACCTCTTCCCAATCTATGGATCCCGTCACTCACACCCCACAGGGATTTATAGCCCCACCATCCTCATACAGCACCATCTGCAGGAGCCTGAAGTCACTACCACCTTAAACACACAAGGTGACTCATTCTTTGTCCGGTGAGCTCATGACATGCCTTGTGATTAAATTAAACGTAGTTAAGAACTACAGCCTCTTACTTGATTCCGATTTGGTAGCTAGCAAGCTGTCGGATGATAGCAGTAAGCGCTCGGACAGAGTCTTGTGAGACAGAACGACACAGTTCTATTAAAACTACAGATGTGCAGAAACGGAAGAAATCAGGAGGAGGCAAACACTTTTTCACAGCACAGCAGATATGTTGGACCTTTGAATCATGTGCTCATGAGTGCATTGTGTTCCCTCTTCCTCTTGGCAGGTGTAAATCCCAGTAGTCTAATGAATCTGTTCACCTACGAGAAAGGCTTCTGCTTCGTTTCCTATCTGTCCCAGCTGTGTGGAGACATCAAGAAGTTCGACACTTTCCTTAAGGTAAACATGTATAACCATCCACTCACGCTGCGGGTCAATAGTTTGGGGACGTTCTGCTGTCCATTTCATCCACACAGTTCTTTGGCACCGATATATAAGACACTACTATTACAGTAAACACTGTTTTCTCCACTTTATTAGGTATATCTTTATGTATCTACACACATAGGAGCAGACTGTAGTCCATCTGTTTCTCTGTATACTGTATTACCCTGTTCTTCAATGGTCAGGACCCCCACAGGACCACCACAGAGCAGGTATGATGTGGGTGGTGGATCATTCTCAGCACTGCAGTGACACTGACATGGTGGTGGTTTGTTAGTGTGTGTGGTGCTGTAGTGAGCGGATCAGACACAGCAGTGCTGTTGGACACGTCAGTGACACTGCTGGACTGAGAATCGTCCTGTGGGCAGCGTCCTAGAGGATGCCCAGCACTGCACTGTGCAGCAGCAGATGAGCTATCGTCTCTGACTGTCCATCTACAAGGTGGAGCAGCAAGGTAGGAGTGTCTAATAGAGTGGACAGTGAGTGGACACAGTGTCTAAACACTCCAGCAGCACTGCTGTGTCTGATCCACTCACACCAGCACTACACACACTAACACACCACCACCACGTCAGTGTCACTGCAGTGCTGAGAATGATCCACCACCCACATCATACCTGCTCTGTGGTGGTCCTGTGGGGGTCCTGACCTTTAAAGAACAGGGTAATACAGTACACAGAGAAACAGATGGACTACAGTCTGTAACTGTACACCTACAGAGTGTCCTATATGGTCAGTGGAGCTGATGGACACTGAGCGTAAATAAAAAGTGGCTGGTGAGTGTAGTGCTCATTTAGTCTACAAGGCTCGGTATGTAACTATCCAGTTGCTCAGTGTAAAATTGCACTTGTAGGTTATAGATTTCCTTTAGTTTATTTCAAGCCAGTGTTCCCTGGGACAATCTTCAGCCACTCTCAGTTACTGATCTGTAGCTCACGGTTAGGGTATGCTCACTGGTGCCAAAACGTCTCGACTTCCTGAGAAGAGCAGGGCACTCCCTAGCTTTCTTATCAGGGCACTCCACAGAATGAGCTTATCACCTTCTGTTCCCATGTCTTTGACCTACTCTACTGACCTTCATTTTGCCTTATGTGTGCAGCTCCATAGTCGGGGTAATGTTTATATAAGAATTCCATTCATTCAGACGTTCAGCATACTTCAGTGGTTGAGATGTACTATACAGTGTTGTGGAACCCGGTGATGGGAACCAGGGGTCACCATGTCTACACCACAAACACAGCCACTTTATATACCATCTAAACTACCAGTGAACCTACACCTGTCCTCTGAGTGTACACAGCTATGAGAAAATGTAAGAGACCATCTGAACATGATCAGTGTCTCTAGTGGTCCAGGTTCTGGGTTTGTGTTGGTTCTGTTTGATTCTCTACACTACTGGAACCATGTCTCCCAAACTCCAGATCAGATATTGTATTAGATCTGTTTATTTAGAAAATCACTAATGACCTCCAGAAGCCTGTTTTTAGAACCATGCTCGCTGTGCGTTTCACCCCAGCCACCGCTCGCCAGTCTCTCTGTAGGTCACCTGAGGTCATCTTACGGTGGGTAAGGGACACTGGTATGAGGTGGCGCTCATCACGGTCAGTAGAGAGTGGGTTTGGCCCTCTGCCCGTCTGTAGCTGTGTTGTCCTGTGTGTTTGCTGCTGGACCTTGTTCTTATGAACCAGACGCTCACTGTATCTGCCAGTGAAGCTAGAACCCAACCTTTGGTTCCTCACTAAGAACCTGCTGTGCATGTGGAGATGCTGATTTAAGAGGAAACTGAAGTGGGCTCTTATTAATTTTCAGAGCTGTATGTATTCAGGGGCTGTTTCTTTAATAATGTCCTAAATGTATTTGTACATCAGGCAGCATATTCATAGCCACTTACATTTACTGCCTATTTACTGCGGTTGGTATTGGGTAGTGGGTAACACCTTTGCCTCACACACTGTAGACTGGGGTTTGATTCCCTACCTGGTTAGGCACACTACACTATACCAATAAGGGTCCTTGGGCTAGACTCCTAATGCCACTGTCAACTACCTGTGGAGCTGTAAGTCGCTCTGGTTACCAAATACTGTAAATATATCAAACCCGTTTTCTTCCTTCAGGCCTACATCGAGCAGTTCAGGTTCAGCAGTGTGGTTGCTCAGGACCTGCTGGATTTCTTCCTGGGCTTCTTCCCTGAGCTGAAGGAGAGCTGTGTAGCACAACGAGAGGGTGAGCTTTGTATACATGTCTACACTTGATGTGCAGTACTCTGCAGAACACCATGTCACACTTATTCAGTTTCCACCCAAGGGAGACACAGTGGTGCAGTGTTTAGTGCCGTCGCCTCACAGCTGGAAGGTTCTGGGTTCAGTTTCCAGACGCGATATCCAGAGTCCTGTCTGTGTGGAGTTTGGATGTTCTCCCCGTGTCTGTGTGGGTTTCCTCCCACTGTCCTAAAACAAGCCGTCAGGTGACCTGGAGATGCTACATGGTGGCCTGTCCAAGGTGTTTCCTGACTCACCCGCCCAGTGAGCGTCCAGTTAGCGACCAAGAAGGATGAGTGGCTAATCATAATATAAATTAAATAGTTAATTTGGTCAAAAGAATATAGGTAAAAAAAATGGAAGCTTAAAACCTTACAACCACCTGGAACACTGGGTAGACCCATCAACGCAGTCCCCCATCAGATAAACACCACTCCACTCTTGCTTCAGGTCTGAGAGCATCCAGTACAGTAGCTTGGGACAGTAGCTTTCTGGATTGGTAGTGGTGTTATCCGCTGTGCTACACCCACCACCAACAAGGGTGTCACATCCAACGCTGCTGATGGTCTCACCAGAACCTTAACAGCACGGAATGTGTTTGAGGTTATTTTGGATGGTGAGAAGAAGCGGAAAATGCTGAACCAGCTTCTCAGACTGAACTTTGAACGCGTGTGTCTTTGAGGAACTGAAAGCGAGTCTCCTGAACAGCTTGTTCCTGATGGCCGTGTTGACTGGAAATGACGGGTGGTCTCTGACTTTTACACAGTGCTGTATATGTCATAACAATAACATGCTCCGTGTGGATCAGACATGTGCGTATCTTTATGTACAAGGAATCTACTGATCCCAAACCTAATCCAGTCCCTAGAACCCGGGAGGGAACGTTCTGCTCCCTCGTTTCTCTTTACTGTGTTTTCCTCTCTTTTCTTATATAGTCAGGAAAACACTTGCACGCACACTGCATTCCTCTCTCTGTGCAGTGAGGAATTATCCCAGGGAGCCAGCCATAACAACCAGCGAGGGGTCAGAGCAACGTTAGCAGTGTGAGAAGCTAAGCACATGGAAATGAACTCTTCCTCTTTGCTCCCAGGGCTAGAGTTCGAGCGCTGGCTCAACGACTGCGGACCCCCCTTGTGTGAACCCGATCTTTCGGCCGGCGGGGTTTTGACCGGTCCGGTCCAGCGGCTGTGCGACCTGTGGGGTGAGGAGACACCGGACCCACAGGCCATCGTGACCTTTGATCTCTCCGCCTGGAACACCTTCCAGACCGTGCTGTTCCTGGACCGGCTACTGGACCGCTCACCGCTTCCTCAAGGTCCACTAATCTCCCTTCTCTCATACAGGCCTTAGGGTCTGTTGTGGTCTCTGCTGCAGTTGACTAGATGGGGAAGTGTAGACAGAGTCATTTAGAGTGGGTTTGGTGGGAAGTGCTCTGTTCTGGAGAAACTTGCCGCGTCAGAATCGGTATTAGAATCGTTCACAGTGGTGGTAAAGGCTTTCCACGAGGTTTAGGAATGTGTTCATGGGAATTTCTGACACTGATGTTGGACAAGAAGGCCTGGTCTTCGCTGGCCTCCGCTCTAATTCAATCCAAAGGTGTTCTATCGCCTGTGCCATGTGACAGGGTGCTGCACAGATAAATAAGGGTGCCCAGCACCAGTTGTAGCAGAGTTCTAAACGATCCTAATGAACCGAGGGGGTGGTTTCTGAAATAGTCTGATGTCTGAGAGGGATATTAGGGTGCCAGGAGAAGAGTGGTAGCATGTTGGAAACGGCTAACCTTGTGGGATGTTCTAGAGCTGCTGTAGTGAAGGTGTACTGAGAATGAGCTCCTCGTACATTGAGTGCCCAGTGGCATAACGTGGTGCCCCACAGGCCAGTGATGTCAGAGGGGATGATGCGTCTGACATGAATACTGATATTGTGTGTATATATATATTGGCAGTCAGAGTATGAGAGGTATTATGATGTTGGCAGTTAAGACAAGAACTATACAGGTGACGTACAGGTGATGTACAGATGATATACAGGTGATGTATAGGTTAATTAGAGGTGCTATACAGGTGATGTATAGGTGACGTATGGGTGATGTACTGGTGATGTATAGGTGACGTATAGGTGACGTATGAGTGACATATAGGTGACGTATGGGTGACATACAGGTGATGTATAGGTGACGTACGAGTGACATATAGGTGACGTATGGGTGACATACAGGTGATGTATAGGTGACGTACGAGTGACATATAGGTGACGTATGGGTGACATACAGGTGATGTATAGGTGACGTATGGGTGATATACAGGTGATGTATAGGTGACGTATGGGTGATATACAGGTGATGTATAGGTGACGTATGGGTGATATACAGGTGATGTATAGGTGACGTATGGTGATGTACAGGTGATGTATAGGTGACGTATGGTGATGTACAGGTGATGTATAGGTGACGTATGGTGATGTACAGGTGATGTACAGGTTATTTAGACGTACTATGCAGGTGACGTACGGGTTATTTAGATGTACTATACAGGTGATGTATAGGTGACGTATGGTGATGTACAGGTTATTTAGAGGTACTATACAGGTGACGTATGGGTGATATACAGGTGATATATGGGTGACGTATGGGTGATTTACAGGTGACATACAGGTGATATACAGGTGATGTATGGGTGACGTATGGGTGATATACAGGTGATGTGTAGGTGACGTATGGGTGATTTACAGGTGACATACAGGTGATATACAGGTGATGTATGGGTGACATACAGGTGATGTATAGGTGACATACAGGTGATGTATAGGTGACGTATGGGTGATATACAGGTGATGTATAGGTGACATACAAGTGATGTATAGGTGACATACAGGTGACGTATGGGTGACGTATGGGTGACATACAGGTGACGTATGGGTGACGTATGGGTGACATACAGGTGATGTATAGGTGACGTATGGGTGACATACAGGTGATGTATAGGTGACGTATGGGTCGTATACAGGTGATGTATAGGTGATATACAGGTGATGTATAGGTGACGTATGGTGATGTATAGATGATGTACAGGTGATATACAGGTGACGTATGGGTGATGTACAGGTGATGTATGGGTGATATACAGGTGATGTACAGGTTATTTAGACGTACTATACAGGTGACGTACGGGTTATTTAGAGGTACTATACAGGTGACGTATGGGTGATATACAGGTGATGTATGGGTAATTTAGAGGTGCTATACAGGTGATGTACAGGTGATGTGTAGGTGACGTATGGTGATGTACAGATGACATGCGGGTGATATACAGGTGATATACAGGTGACGTACAGGTTATTTAGAGGTGCTATACAGGTGATGTACAGGTAGAGAAGCCTGTTACTGAATCTCCAGAGGGCGTTGGGGCTGGGGTGGTTTCACTGCAGTGAGCCACACTGAAGCAAGCTGAGGTGCGGTCGGTGTGTCCCGACCTTTATTACTCCTCCATTCTGTTAAGCAAGTTGTCGTTTGCCCCTGCAGAGGTGATGAGTCTGCTGTCGAGCTGTTACTCAGCGCTGTTGGATGGGATGAATGCGGAGGTGAGGATCCGCTGGCTTCAGATTGTGGTGCGGAACAGCTTCTACCCAGACCTGCATCGGGTCCGCAGCTTCCTCCATAAACATGTGAGTAAATCCGCATTCGGCTTCCTACAGCATCCTGAGCTACACAGTCCTAGCAGAACTTCATGAACACCCGTGGTTTGGCGTAAACTCGGCCTGGGACGTCACAGATGTGACAGGGTGCTGCACACATAAATAATTATGATAGGGTACCAGGCGAAGAGTAACAGCCAGGGTGATAGGAAACGTCTACCTTAGTGGGACACCCACGCCGCCGTAGTGAAGGTGTACCAAGAATGGACTTGTCACACACTCCTTATCTCCCAATGCCGTAATGGTGGTGCATCACGGGCCAGTTTACCTTTGTCATAAGCACATGAGCCCTGAGGAGGGTGTCAGGGGGATAGTGGTGCTGGGGGATGCTTTCCTAGCCGGATCACGGACCACTAAGACCACTGCATGTGTCTCTGAACGCCAGATGGCACTTAGCAGTCCTGTCAGATCGTTTGCACTCAAATGGGATGATGTTCTTCCATGATGGTGATGGCACATATCAGCAGGATGTGGCCTGCTAAATCAATCCATCAGAGGACAAATGGGAACACTTGGCTTGATTGCCAGGTTCACTGTACTGACCCACAGCCACACAGTCTTAGGGACCTCAGTGCTCTGCTGCAGTTGGAATGGGCACGAGGGGGTCTAGATACCTTCAGTCACCTAATACGGTCCATGCCGCTTGGGTCATGCGCCAAGGGTGGTTGTTCCCATTGTTGAGTAGGTGGACATAGTATTCGGGTATGACTGTGTATTAGTTAGCTTTTCGTTGAAAAGAATCTGGTCCTATTCTGAAAATATATTACATAAATGTTTTATATGTATGTATGTGGTGTAATGGAATATGTGGGGGGGAAGTGGTGTGTGGTGTGTATGGAATATATATATTAGTTATATTATATTATTATTATACACATAACATAATACATCATACAATATAAATTTATATGTAATTATACATGACATTACATACATATTAGGACGTTACATTACATATATCATGTGTGTGGTGCGTTACATATATATACATTGTGTGTGTGTATCTATTATATCGACTACTATAGTATATTATTGTGTCCATCTACATATATCATAGTGTGTTTATGTATATCTACTAGTATATTATATATATATATATTGGGTATGTATGTTATGTTTATATGCCTGTAGGCATCATCTTTAAATA
>JAMWET010000564.1:5000-25000 GCA_024036415.1 Prochilodus magdalenae
CCCTTATAGAGGAGATCGTTACTGATCCAGACCTCAGAACTGAACCTGTGTTCCAGGTGTTCTCACTGAACTGATGGTTAGGACTGAGAGCTCCTCCAGCAGCCAGAGTTTAGAGAGCAGGTGTTGTACCATGCCCGTTATCTCTAACTGATTTAAATATCTACCATGAGTCTCGTAATGTTTAATTTCAATAACACCGCGGCACATCTCTGATTTCAGTCTACGGTGCAGACAGCTTTGTTCTTCTGCTGACCAATAACAGCTTGGTGCCATCTAGTGGACTGAAGATGTGTTTGATCTGTTTTAGTACTAAAGAGATTAATCTCTACCTGCAGTTTATATAGACTCATTAAATAATGTACTGATCCAGTACTGCCAGGTGTAGCACCACAGTACTATGGTGTATTACCTTCCTCCACCCGTAATAATGCAGTATGTCATTTGTTGCCAACAGGTCCTTATTCTTGATGTTGTCAGTAATGGCAGCCCATAAACATGTTGCCATGGTAACACTGTATTTATTTCCCTTAAAGAATCCTTATTTGAAAGGTTGGTGTGGTTCTTCTATGACATCACACTTTATTTTAAAATTATCTGAAGAGTTATTAAAGATCAGGTGTCTATTCTCCACTATGTGTTATTACATAGTTATACCATAGCTACTCTCACTGCTGCAGCGGTAGGAGCTCATGTCCCCGTATACACAGAAGTCACATGTCTCTGTGTCCTACAGAGTCAGAGGTGCAGCCTCATCCACATCAGCAGCAGCAGAGTCACAGACTGTTACGGAGGAGCATCAGGCTCCACAGGCTTCGGAGAGGACTGTTACAGAGTCGAGGGAGCTGAGTGAGGGAGCCCTCAGGTATATATCCTGACCTTCCAGACACGAACAAGCATAAGCAAGCCTGTACAAATGAATCTGAGGTTGAACTGAAGTGAGTAAAGTCATTAAGTGCTCCTGCCCGTGTGAGGCAGTGTGTTAGGTTTAGCGGTCGTTCAGGTTGGTGTGTGTGAAGAGCTGTGCTCAGAGAATTCTGATCTTCTTTGTTTCAGGAATGAAGAGTGTTGGGGTGCTGGTTCTGTTCCTCCATGGGGCTCTTTCAGGTACAGTAACTCTGTTACAGACATTAACACCTGAACATTCTACAGTACTGCACATATTACAGAAATACCAAACACTTCTGAAACCCAACACCTCTAACTAAACAGCTGAAATTATCTGTGGTGTGTGTGGGAGTAGATTATCTGTGGTGTGTGTGGGAGTAGATTATCTGTGGTGTGTGTGGGAGTAGATTATCTGTGGTGTGTGTGTGGGAGTAGATTATCTGTGGTGTGTGTGTGTGAGTAGATTATCTGTGGTGCGTGAGTGAGTAGATTATCTGTGGTGTGTGTGTGTAAGTAGATTATCTGTGGTGTGTGTGTAAGTAGATTATCTGTGGTGTGTGTGAGTAAGTAGATTATCTGTGGTGTGTGTGGGAGAAGATTATCTGTGGTGTGTGTGGGAGTAGATTATCTGTGGTGTGTGGGTGTGTGTGAGTAGATTATCTGTGGTGTGTGTGTGTAGATTATCTGTGGTGTGTGTGTGTGTGAGTAGATTATCTGTGGTGTGTGTGTGTGGGAGTAGATTATCTGTGGTGTGTGTGTGTGTGAGTAGATTATCTGTGGTGTGTGTGGGAGTAGATTATCTGTGGTGTGTGGGTGTGTGTGAGTAGATTATCTGTGGTGTGTGTGTGTAGATTATCTGTGGTGTGTGTGGGAGTAGATTATCTGTGGTGTGTGTGTGTGGGAGTAGATTATCTGTGGTGTGTGTGTGTGGGAGTAGATTATCTGTGGTGTGTGTGTGTGTGTGAGTAGATTATCTGTGGTGTGTGTGTGTGGGAGTAGATTATCTGTGGTGTGTGTGTGTGGGAGTAGATTATCTGTGGTGTGTGTGAGTAGATTATCTGTGGTGTGTGTGGGAGTAGATTATCTGTGGTGTGTGTGTGCGGGAGTAGATTATCTGTGGTGTGTGTGAGTAGATTATCTGTGGTGTGTGTGTGAGTAGATTATCTGTGGTGTGTGGGAGTAGATTATCTGTGGTGTGTGTGGGAGTAGATTATCTGTGGTGTGTGTGGGAGTAGATTATCTGTGGTGTGGTGTACTGAACTGTGTGTTTGTGTTTTACAGCGTTGGAGAAGTTTCAGGTGGTGGGTCCAGATGGTCCGGTTGTTGCTACAGCCGGTTCTGATGTTGTTCTGCTGTGTTCTATTAAACCTCTGAATGATCAGACCAGTAAGAGTGCTGTGGATATGAACATTAATTGGACCAGATCAGACCCGGGAGGAGGTGTAGTTCATTCCTATCTCCATGGTAAGGACAGTGATGTGGGACAGAGTCCTCAGTTCAGAGGGAGGACAGCTCTGTTTAATGAGGAGCTCCGGAACGGAAACACCTCACTGAGGCTGAGTAAAGTCACTACCTCAGATGAAGGACAGTACAAATGTCGAGTCGACTCTGATTACTGGTACAGTGAAGCCTCTTTAGATCTACTAGTTAAAGGTAAAAGTCACCGCACACACACACACACACACACTCACACACACACTGTATTTAAATGATATACTATTTTAATAACTCTACATGTGACAGGAAGTGACGTATCTGTGACTCCTGTTCTGCTTCCAAGATGGCGCCGAGTACGGCTGCTGTGTTGCGAGCTCCCTTCGTTCTTTTTAGTTGTTTGTTGTTTTTGTGTTTGTTTGTATCTAAATGCTGTCGGCTCCATTGTATGTGACAGACACTTTTAGAAATTAGATCGGCGATCGCTCATCGGGAACCAGACTTCCAGTTTCTCAACCCAGATCCTTTGTTTGGGAACATCGATGAGCTCCCATTCATTTGGGCCGGCCGGCCGGCCGAGGAAACGCCGCAGACGCCGGAAGAAGGGAAGGAGAGCCGGCGTCCTGGTCAGGCTGAGACGGCGTGCTAACCGCCCCCCACTGCCCAACATTCTTCTTTCCAGCGTACAGTCACTGGACAACAGAATCAGCGAACTCAGCGCACGGATCTCGTTCCAGCGAGAAACACGGGACTGCTGTATACTCTGTCTCACAGAGACCTGGTTATCGCAGGAGATTCCGCCGGCCCATCGAGCCTGCTGGGTTCTCTGTACACCGCACAGACAGAACAAAGGACCTCTCCGGGAAGAGTAAAGGTGGAGGTGTATGGTTTATGATCAGTGCTTGGTGCGATCAGAGGAATGTACACTTCACTGAGTCGTTTTGCTCCCCGGACATAGAATATCTCATCATCTTGTGCAGACCGCGGTGGCTGCCGAGGGAGATTTCGGGGGTCATTGTCACCACCGTGTACATTCCCCCGCAGGCTGATACGGACCTGGCGCTCGGGAAACTGTACGAGGCTGTTAACAGGCAGGGGCAGCGCGCCCGGAGGCCGTCTGTATTGTTGTCGGGGACTTTAACAAAGCGAACTTCCGTAAAGTGGCGCCGAAGTTCGTCCAACATGTCTCATGCAGCACGAGAGGATCACGCACGCTGGATCACTGCTACACCCCGATGCGTACAAGCCCCTCCCCCAACCTCCGTTTGGCAAATCAGATCACTCCTCCATTCTGCTCCTGCCCACCTATAGGCAGAAGCTGAAACAGGCACCGCCTACTATCAGGGAGGTATGTGAGGATGCTGTTTGCGGACTACAGCTCAGCATTTACCACCATCGTCCCGTCGAGACTCGACATCAAGCTTCGGGATCTGGGTCTGAACAGTTTTCTGCGTAGCTGGATCCTGAACTTCCTGACGGACCGACACCAGGTGGTGAAGTTGGCTGGCATCACCTCCTCCTCACTGACCCTTAGCACTGGAGCCCCACAGGGTTGTGTGCTCAGCCCTCTCCTGTACTCCCTGTATACGCACGACTGTACAGCCAGACACAGCTCCAATGTCATCATCAAATCTGCAGATGACACTACAGCTGTGGGCCTGATCTCCAACAACAACGAGGAGGCCTACAGAGAGGAGGTCAGCTTCCTGACACACTGGTGCCGGGAGAATAACCAAGGAGCTGATAGTGGACTTCAGGAAGCAGGAGAGAGTGCACACCCCCATCACCATCACTGGGGCCGCTGTAGAGAGGGTCAGCAGCTTCAATCTCCTCGGTGTTCACATCACAGGGGAACTCACATGGACTGAACACACCACACGGGTGGTGAAGAAGGCACAGCAGCGCCTCCTCTTTCTCAGACGGCTGGGGAGGTTTGGCATGGACCCCCGCATCCTCAGAGCCTTCCACACATGTACTGTGGAGAGGATTCTAACTGGCTCCATCACCACCTGGTATGGAAGCTGCACTGCTATCGAGCGGAAAGCTTTGCAGAGGGTGGTGCGGACAGCTCAGCGCATCACCGGGGTTCAGCTTCCACACCTCCTGGATTTATACACCAGCCGCTGCCTCAGGAAAACCAGGAGGGTTCTAAAGGACTCCACCCACCCAAGAGAGAGTTTCTTCCCCCGAGTCATCAGGCTACTGAACAGCCAGTAGTGCTGTGACATGTGACTGGAGTAACTATGGCCCAGCAGACGATGTGACTGGAGTAACTATGGCCCAGCAGATGATGTGACTGGAGTAACTATGGTCCAGCAGATGATGTGACTGGAGTAATTATGGCCCAGCAGATGATGTGACTGGAGTAATTATGGCCCAGCAGATGATGTGACTGGAGTAACTATGGCCCAGCAGATGATGTGACTGGAGTAACTATGGTCCAGCAGATGATGTGACTGGAGTAATTATGGCCCAGCAGATGATGTGACTGGAGTAACTATGGCCCAGCAGATGATGTGACTGGAGTAATTATGGCCCAGCAGACGATGTGACTGGAGTATCTATGGCCCAGCATGCGATGTGACTGGAGTAATTATGGCCCAGCAGACGATGTGACTGGAGTATCTATGGTCCAGCAGACGATGTGACTGGAGTATCTATGGTCCAGCAGATGATGTGACTGGAGTAACTATGGCCCAGCAGACGATGTGACTGGAGTAACTATGGCCCAGCAGACGATGTGACTGGAGTAACTATGGCCCAGCAGACGATGTGACTGGAGTAACTATGGCCCAGCAGACGATGTGACTGGAGTATCTATGGCCCAGCAGACGATGTGACTGGAGTAATTATGGCCCAGCAGACGATGTGACTGGAGTAACTATGGCCCAGCAGACGATGTGACTGGAGTAACTATGGTCCAGCAGATGATGTGACTGGAGTAACTATGGTCCAGCAGATGATGTGACTGGAGTAACTATGGCCCAGCAGATGATGTGACTGGAGTAACTATGGTCCAGCAGATGATGTGACTGGAGTAACTATGGTCCAGCAGATGATATGACTAGAGTAACTATGGTCCAGCAGATGATGTGACTGGAGTAACTATGGTCCAGCAGATGATGTGACTGGAGTAACTATGGTCCAGCAGATGATGTGACTGGAGTAACTATGGTCCAGCAGATGATGTGACTGGAGTAACTATGGTCCAGCAGATGATGTGACTGGAGTAACTGTGGTCCTGCAGACGATGTGACTGGAGTAACTATGGTCCAGCAGATGATGTGACTGGAGTAACTATGGTCCAGCAGATGATGTGACTGGAGTAACTATGGTCCAGCAGATGATGTGACTGGAGTAACTATGGTCCAGCAGATGATGTGACTGGAGTAACTATGGTCCAGCAGATGATGTGACTGGAGTAACTATGGCCCAGCAGACGATGTGACTGGAGTAACTATGGCCCAGCAGACGATGTGACTGGAGTAACTATGGCCCAGCAGATGATGTGACTGGAGTAACTATGGTCCAGCAGATGATGTGACTGGAGTAACTATGGTCCAGCAGATGATGTGACTGGAGTAACTATGGTCCAGCAGATGATGTGACTGGAGTAACTATGGTCCAGCAGATGATGTGACTGGAGTAACTATGGTCCAGCAGACGATGTGACTGGAGTAACTATGGCCCAGCAGACGATGTGACTGGAGTAATTATGGTCCAGCAGATGATGTGACTGGAGTAACTATGGTCCAGCAGACGATGTGACTGGAGTAACTATGGCCCAGCAGACGATGTGACTGGAGTAACTATGGTCCAGCAGACGATGTGACTGGAGTAACTATGGTCCAGCAGATGATGTGACTGGAGTAACTATGGCCCAGCAGACGATGTGACTGGAGTAACTATGGCCCAGCAGACGATGTGACTGGAGTAACTATGGCCCAGCAGACGATGTGACTGGAGTAACTATGGCCCAGCAGACGATGTGACTGGAGTAACTATGGCCCAGCAGACGATGTGACTGGAGTAACTATGGCCCAGCAGATGATGTGACTGGAGTAACTATGGCCCAGCAGATGATGTGACTGGAGTAACTATGGCCCAGCAGATGATGTGACTGGAGTAACTATGGCCCAGCAGATGATGTGACTGGTCAGCTGTTTATGAAGATGATGGCCTGAGGAAAGAAGCTGTTCCTGTGTCTGGTGGTCTTGGTTTACAGGGTTCTGTAGCGCCTGCCGGATGGAGGAGTTTAAAAAATATATTCTGTCTATTGTGAGACAGATCTGTGATGATGTTCCCAGCCCGTTTCCTGGTTCTGCAACAGTACAAGTCCTGGAGAGTGGGCGGTGGAGCACCGATGATCTTTGCAGCTGTCTTTATGGTCCTTTGTAGTGGGTTCTGGTCCTGTATTATGGCCGCTCTGAACCAGACTGTGATGGATGTGCACAGGACCGATTCAATGACTGAAGTGTAGAACTCGATCACCAGTTCCTGTGGCAGACCCAACTTCCTCAGCAGCCACAGAAAGTCTATAGCCATCTCCACAGTCTTCAGTGTGTTCAGTTCTAGATTGTTCTGACTGCACCAGAGAACCAGCTGTTCGACCTCCCTCCGATAAGCAGACTCGTCAGCGTCTTGGATGAGTCCGGTGAGAGTAGTGTGGTCTGGACTAGGAGTTTAACAGAGGGGTCTTTAGAGGTGCAGAGGTGAGTAGAGCTGTGGAAGGAGAACGAACCCTCGAGGAGCACCAGTACTGACAGTCCGTATACTGGAAGTGACTCCCGCCAAGCACACCTGCTGTTTCCCGTCTGTCAGGAACCTGGTGATCCACTGACATAGGGCGGGGGGTCCAGTGAGCTGGGAGAGCTTAGAAGAGAGGATTTCTGGGATGGTCATGTTGAAGTCCACAAACAGGGTATGTGTCCTGTTTGCTCAGTAGGCCAACTGTAGGGGATCCAGTAGGTGTCCAGTTGTTTTTCAGGTGGGCCAACACCAGTCGTTCAAATGACTTCATGACCACAGATGTCAGAGCGACTGGCCTGTAGTCATTCAGTTCTGTGTCAGTGGTTTTCTTGGGAACCGGGATGATGGTGGAGCGTTTGAAGCAGGAGGGAACCTCACACAGCTCCAATGATCTGCTGAATTTCTGAGTGAAGACTGGGGCCAGCTGGTCAGCGCGGGCTTTCAGCCAGGAGGGAGAAACCCCGTCTGGACCTGGTGCGTTCCTGGTCTTTTGTTTCTGGAAGAGCTGGTTCACATCCCTTTCAGATATCTTAAGTGCAGGCTGCATGTCAGTGGAGAGGGACAGGGGGGTTGCCATAGGTGCCATGAAGGCTGATGGTGCTGAACTGGGCTGAACGAGGGATGTGAATCTGTCCATCTCAAACCTACAATAGAGAAGACGTTCAGTTCGTTAGCCAGGTCTTTGTTTGCTTTAACAGGCCGGGGTGGTCTTGGTAAATCTGCGAATTGACGAAGACTATTCCACACTGGCGCAGGATCGTTGGCTGTAAACCTGGTTTTCAGTGTAGGCTTTTTTAGCTACTCTGATCTCCTTGGTCAGTGCATTCCGTGCCTGCTTGAACAGAGCCTCGTCTCCACTTCTGTAGGCATCTGCTTTGGCCTGACGAAGCTGTCTTAGTTTGGGTGTGAACCAGGGCTTGTTATTGCTGTATGTGCAGAAGGTCTTGGTTGGCGCACACACTTCTTCACAAAGACTGATGTAAGATGTCACAGTATCAGTGGGTTCATCCAGGTTGCCAGTTGCAGTTTCAAAAGCACCCCAATCAGTGCATTCAAAACTTTTCTTGCAGCTCCTGTTTTGCTTCTGTGGTCCACTTCTTCACCGGCTTTACAGCTTTCAGCTTCTGCCTGTAGCTTGGAATAAGTTGAACTAGACAATGATCAGAGTGTCCAACAGCTGCACGGGGAACAGAGTGATAAGCGTTCTTGACAGTAGTGTAGCAGTGGTCCAGTATGTTGTTATCCCTGGTGGGACAGCCAATGTGCTGCTTGTATTTCGGGAGCTCATGGTTTAGTTTTGCTCTGTTAAAGTCCCCCAGGGTTATTAAAAGTGAGTCCGGAGGTTTCTGTTCCAGGTTAGTTATTTGGTCGGACAGCTTATGCAGCACGTTGCTCACGTTGGCCTGTGGTGGGATGTAAACACCGACCAGGATGAATGAGAAATAACATGGTTTGCAGTTTATGAACAGTGTCTCCACGTTTGGGCTGCAGTATATATTTAGCACTGTGACATCCGTACACCAACCTTCATTAATGTAGAAGCAGATCCCGCCGCCTTTCAATTTCCCCGACAGCTCCGCAGCGTGATCCGCTTGCCGTAAATGAAAGCCCTGAAAGTGCGCACTACAGCAGACAGATAGACATTGCTGCACTGTGGACCATCACTTCAACTTCCATCAGCTACCCCTGGAGCCGATCAGGACACCGAGACCAAGCAAGCCATTCATCCTGACCGGCATCTGCATCGAGACCGTAAACAAAGGCAGGGTAATCACGGAGGTCTGCATGCAAAGCTAAAGCTAAACCTGCATGGCCAGCACTACCTAGCATCTTCCTCCCCAATGTGTGGTCTCTGGCAAACAAGCTGGATGAATTAAAGATCTGGACCCTAACACAGAAAAGGCTTATGGACTGCAGCTTTATGTTTTTCTTAGAAATGTGGATAAGCACCGATGTTTATAACAGTGTAGCGGAACTGGAGGGGCACACTGTTTTCAGCTACAGCTTCGGGTAAGAGCTGCGGTGGTGGTGTTTGTATTTATGCCTACGGCTTAGCCAGAGCCAGAAGAGGCATCTCGAAGGCTAAACACTGTTACAAACAGTGAACTCCTCTACCCCCGGTGTATGTGGCAAGCCATTCAATCACCGACTGTAAACCATCCAGTGCTGCGCCCCCTCCCAACTGCGCCTCCCTCCCTGACAAACTAAGCCACTTCTATGCACGCTTCAACAGGGGAAATAAGGTGGTCCTCACATCAGGTTTACAACCTGACAAGCAGCCACGTACGCTCTCCACCGCGGATGTCTGCAACACTCTGAGCAAGGAGAATGCAAGAAAGGCGGCCTGCCCTGATGGAGTTCCTGGTCGTTGGCTTAGAGCCTCTGCTAAGCAGCTGGCCGGGGTCTTTACTGACATTTTCAGTCTGTTGCTGGCCCAGGCAGTTGTCCCAACTAGCTTCAAGACTGCTACTATTGTGCCAGTGCCAAAGCATTCGACTGCTTCAGACCTTAATGACCTCTGCCCTGTCACACTGACCCCCTAAGACTAGTTCTTTCTCATCTAAAATCCTGGCTTTGCAGAGGGTGGTGCGGACAGCTCAGTACATCACCGGGGTTCAGCTTCCAAACCTCCTGGATTTATACACCAGCCGCTGCCTCAGGAAAACCAGGAGGGTTCTAAAGGACTCCACCCACCCAAGCCGAGTGGGAGGAGGTTCCGAAGTATAAAATCCAAAACCAGCCGCCTCCGAGATAGTTTCTTCCCCCGAGTCATCAGGCTACTGAACAGCCAGTAGTGCTGATGCACCGGTATATGGACACATCTCACCAAACCATCTAAACGATGATCTCCATGGACAATCATCACTCTGCACTCTACATTAGCATATTTACACCTGCACATATAGACAGACCTACTGTTATCTTCCATTCATATTGTATATATCTGTAGTGTATGTATGTATACATCTCTCATCCACCTCAGCCTTACCATAGTGCTATATGGAAATGTGTACATCTGGATATGTCCTAGCTTTTATTCATAACTTTATATTACTTTTATATACATATATATATAATTTATAAATTATAATGTATATTAGAATACACAGTGATTTTGTGCTTAGTATTGTATATATTTATTGTCTTTTATATATGTGTGTGTGTATATACATATATATATATATATATATATATATATATATATATATATATATATATGTATATATATATATATATATATATATATATATGTATATACACACACTGCTCAAAAAAATAAAGGGAACACTGTTTAATCAGAGCAGCATCAACTCAGTTCAACTTCAGGGATATTGATCTGGTCAGTTAAGTAGTAGGGAGGGCCGTTAATCAGTTTCAGCTGCTTTGGTGTTAATGAAATTAACAACAGGTGCAGTAGAGGAGCAACAATGAGACCCCCCCCAAAACAGGAATGGGTTAAAAATTACGAGGTCATTGACATTTTGTCCCCCCTCATCTTTTCCCACTGATCCTTCACTAGTTCTGCAGTTGACTTGGGTCAGCGTCACTACTAGTACCATGGTGCGGTACCTGGACCCTACAGAGTTGCACAGGTAGTCCAACTACTGAAGGATGGCACATCAATATGTGCCATTGCCACAAGGTTTGCTGTGTCTCCAAGCACAGTCTTAGGAGTACGGTGGAGATACCAGGAGACAGGCAGTTACTCTAGGAGAGCTGGACAAGGCTGTAGAAGGTCCTTAACCCCTCAGCAGGACCGGTATCTGCTCCTCTGTGCTAGGAGGAACAAGATGAGCACTACTGCTGTGAATGTGTCTGACCAAACAATCAGAAACAGGCCTCATGAGGGTGGCCTGAGGGCCCGACGTCCTGTAGTGGGCCCTGTGCTCACTGGCCAGCACCGTAGAGCTCGAATGGCATTTGCCACAGAACACCAGAATTGGCAGATCTGCCACAGGTGCCTTGTGCTTTTCACAGATGAGAGCAGGTTTTACCTGAGCACATGTGACGGACGTCACAGGCTCTGGAGACGCGGTGGAGAATGTTATGCTGCCTGCAACATCATTCAGCATGACTGGTTTGGTGGTGGGTCAGTGAAGGTCTGGGGAGGCATATCCCTGGAAGGGCGCACAGACCTCTACAGGCTAGACAACGGCACCCTGACTGCTATTAGGTATCAGGATGAAATCCTTAGACCCGCTGTCAGACCCTACGCTGGTGCAGTGGGTCCTGGGTTCCTCCTGGTGCACAACAATGTCCAGCCTCATGTGGCGAGAGTGTGCAGGCAGTTCTTGGAGAATGAAGGAATTGATACCATTGACTGGCCCACCGGCTCGCCTGACCTAAATCCAATAGAACACCTCTGGGACATTATGTTTCGGTCCATCCGACGCCACCAGGTTGCACTTCACCATTGAGAGCACACACAAACTGCATCTCAGTGTGGTGTGGCAGCTGTTCCGCATCAGACCACAGAGCCCTCCAGTGGGTGGTGAAAACTGCCCAACGCATCACATACCCTCCATTGAGATCATGTACCATAAGCACTGTCTGGACAAGTGAGAAACAAGGACGTTTCTCATCTTAATCACAGACTTTTTACCCTCCTCCCATCTGGCAGGCAGTACAGGAACCTCTGCTCCCACACCAGCAGACTCAGGAGGAGCTCCTTTGCTGAAGTTTTAACCCTGCTCAACTCCACACCTCCACTTTAACTGAATCACTGCACTGAGCTGTACTTTGTCTTTATGCAGTATTCATAATCGCACAGTCTGTTACTGCACTATTCTTATCTGCACATTTTCTGTACATATTGTATATATACTCACTGTATCTTTACTCTACATACTTACCATTTTTAACATGTGCTCTCATAGTACATAAACCCTACATTGTATTCTCTCCACTCACTGTGTACATATGTATATTATATTTATACTTGATCTGAATTTACTACCACTTACATTACTCTCCTGCACTTTATATGTAAATAAATTTTGAACTTAGGCGGTATTTAGTGTCTTGCTGGTTAGCTCACTGTGTATTGTGCGTGTTTTGAGCTGTGGGTGTTTCTTCTCTCTGCAGACTGGAATCATGCAGTATCACAGATGGAGGCTGCACTGTTTACAGCTCTACAGTCAAACCTCTCATCATGCCTGAGAGAGCTGAACCTGAGTTACAATAATCCCAGAGATTCAGGAGTGAACAAGATCTCTGACCTACTGAAGGATCAACACTGTAAACTGGAGAAACTAGAGTGAGTTACTGACTTACTGTCTCTACACACACCCACACCATGTTAGAACTGTTCTCTGCTGACTGAAGGTTCTGATGTTGCCTCTTGTGTTGTGTGTTACTGAGATTGTGTTTATTACAGATCTGTATTTGTAATTAATAGATTTATATAAAACTGAGTCTTAAAGAAATACCCAAACCACACTGTCAGATAATTTTTTTTAACTGTTATGATGCTTAAAATGGAATAATATAAAGGAAATGAGTAAATGGAGAGTAAAAGAAAATGTCTTATAGAGCTGGTGAGAAGTCTGAGTCTCTGCCCCCTTTACACACTCGCTGTGAATACATACACAAGCTTGAACCTCCGGACTTTCGATAAGAGGTGGAACTAACTGACAGTTGAAGCAATAACAGACAATTCTGATGACAGAATAGAGACCAAGATAAAATCTCTCTTTCTGACCAGGAAATCAGTGGGTCATGTGTTTTTAGCCAATGAAAAGTCAATCAACCAAAAACAGCCAACCTGCTACAAGCTGTGTAGTGGATCTGGTCTGGGACCTGTGTGATGCCTGTTGCTGATCCTGAGAATGGGAATAATTAAACTCCTAATGCTGCAGGAGATGGTTTATTCCAGCATTCTGCGGTTTTGTGGTTACCACACAAAATAAACTGATCATCCACGAGTTCATGTCTTGGTTGGGTGGGCAAAACACCACCGAAGGCTAAACACAGACACATGGTCCCACTGATATTTACTGTAAGGAGTAGGAGGCCCATCCTGCCCAAAAGAAATTTTGGAACATTTTGGAACAATAGGAACTAGGAGAGGTGGAGTGGCTGGCTGGGTGGAACTAGGAGAGGTGGAGGGGCTGGCTGGGTGGAACTAGGAGAGGTGGAGTGGCTGGCTGGGTGGAACTAGGAGAGGTGGAGGGGCTGGCTGGGTGGAACTAGGAGAGGGGGAGTGGCTGGCTGGTGGAGTGGCCCCTCCCTCCCAGTGTAATAGCAAACTTAAAAAAAAACAAACAGAAATACAGCTATTTGAGCGTTCAGTCTTGTTAACACGGGGAAAGTTATCATCATAAACAAACTGCACTTCCTGTAGTTTCTCTGTACCGTGATGGAGTAAGAGGTGGGAACAGGAAGCTTTTTGAAAAGGTGCGGTGCTTGTTTAGACGTGTGGGCTGAATTTAACACTCTGTGATTGGCCAGAAATCAAAGCCCCACCTACGGACCTTCATGTGAATCACGTTACATTAACCTTCACATTAATGATTACCTACTAAAGACAGCCGGCTAGATCATCACTCACACGACAGCAGGGTGGATCACAGTCTTATGAGGTAATTGTACAAGCACGCCTGGGCCACAACCTCCTCCTTCTTCTCCTCCTCCTCCTGGTCACCCCAGTACGTGCTCCATCCTGGTAAACCATCCTGAAAATCTATCCATCCTGAAGATTCACAGGTGTCTAATCTGCTCCACCCATCTCTCTGTACAGACTCCACAGGGTGGGGTTTAAATGAGCTACCTGAAAGGTGGTGCTGCTCTGGAGCAGTTCTCCGTGGGGCTGTGTCCTCTGTACAGGAGTAACGTTACTGGTACTGTCATGTCGGTTTGTTTTCTGGTGGTCTCTTTAACAGATGAAGGCTTTAGTGGCCCCCTGTCACCATCCACTGTCAGTTCAGTTCATACTTCTCATTCGTTTAAGTCATTAGTTGTTATTTGGCTTTGTGGAAAATTAATAAACAAAAACGTAAATAATGAAAAAATTATAGCATAAATATGCAAATAGAATATTGTGGCTCGCATGTTTCTGTTTTTGCGTCTTGACGCAGCTGAGACATGCGACAAGGCAGCAGGTCCTGGTGGACAAAACCACTGTTCACCTCGTTAATTCGTTGACAGAATGTTGTTCTTCTCTCTGCAGGCTGGCTGAATGCCGTATTGGAGATAAAGGATGTGCTGATCTGATTAAAGCTCTGAAATCAAACCCCTCATCACCCCTGAGAGAGCTGAACCTGAACAGCAATGATCTAGGAGATTCAGGAGTGAAGGAGCTCTCTGACCTGCTGAGAAATGAAAACTCTAAACTTGAGAAACTAGAGTAAGTTACTGTCACTATACTTTCTTTCTCTCTCTGACACAAACTCACACACACACACACACCATGTTAGAACTTGTGTTCTCTGCTGACTCAAGATTCTGGTCTTACCTGTTGTGTTGTGTGTTACTGAGACTGTGTATATTGCAGGTCTGTATTTTTAATTTACAGATTTATATTAAACTGAGTCTTACAGAAATACCAGTAATACCAATTTACCAGTACTAACACCAAATACCAATACCAATACAGAGTTTTATGATGCTGAAAATGGAATGACAAAGAAGATGAGTAAATGGAGAGTAAACGAAAATGTATTCTAGAGCCGGTGAGGAGTCTGAGTCTCTCTTCCCTCCACACACTCGCCGTGTTCACTTCTTATCCAGTGAAGGACACACACAGTTTCAGCCTGTAAAGCTCACTACAGTTACATTCCCTCTAGTAAACAAATCAGAGCAGGTAAACACACAGAAACAGCCACAGCACAACAGCAGGAGTGGTGGTGATGATGCATGTACAGTATATTGCCAAAAGTATTCACTAAAAGTATTCACTCCTCTGCCTGACGAGTCAGGGAAACCTGGAAGCGTGACATAAAGTATACGGCCTGAAACTGAGTTTAACCTGATCTGTAAGTTGCAAGGCTAAAACACTGTATGCAGTAATATTCAGAGTCTTTTAAAGTGTTGACTGAATGATCCACACTAAACTACGTCACACACAGTAAAACAAGCTCACTGACTACACCCTGATACTGAGGTGTAGCTGATATTCCCTGTAGACTGGGATTGTATCCACTGCTGGTAGACCCGCATGACCCTATGCTTCCATACACCTGCAGATTCAGCTACTTCCTTCACACTATGGTCTTTGGCCACGCCCACATGCAGTCCCTCCTTTTAGCCAATCATTAACATCTGCTCTGGAGCCATTTTCCACACATGGAACAAGACATTCCCTGCACTGTAGCACCTCCTCCCAATCTATGAATCCCATCACTCATACCCCACAGGGGTTTATAGCCCTGTCATCCTCGTGCAGCGCCACCTGCAGGAGCCTAAAGTAACTACCACCCCCCACACAAGGGGACTCGTTTTGTCTGGTGAGCTCATGTGCCTGAATGTCTGTTACAAGCTTCAAATCTACATGTAGCTGCGGAATGCTGTGTGTAGGACAGACCTGTGTAGCATTACACCTGTTAGCCTGCCTCATGCTGCCAAAAAATATATGGCTGTAAGATACACAAGATACAGATAGAGACAAAGATACAATATAAAGTATGAAAGTATAAACATAGAGTCCGTAGTGTCTGTGTAATGGAGGTAGTGGTATACCAGATATTGATAAATGATCCATGTTTCCAGTACAGTGTAGTTTCTCAGTTCTGGGATGAACTGAATGTAGAGTCAGGAACATTAAGCATTATGATAAACGGAGCTCACACATTGACCAGTGGGATGCCCTGGGGGGATTTTGGCTGGTGCCTCGGCTGGATGGTGAACCCCAGGTAATAACAGCACCTGGGCCACATTACAGCCTTTTAACATTCTAACCACAATCAGGAGGATGTTCCAGCTAGCACTCATATACAGAACATGTAGTCAGTGAGAACCTCCCTCACATGGTGCTGCTGTGTATGGTACATATCAAACCCAGTAATGAGTTGAAGATGAAGATCCAGAGTCTGATACCAGTTACTGACTCAGTCTAATCAACTGGTATTAGCAGGGCTAACGCTGGCTAGCTAACTAGGCAGGTACTAGCTGTACCTGGGGTGGTGGAGTGATGTAGTTTTACTGCAGGACGTCTGTATTTATAACCATTCAGACAGACATAAATGACTATGGAGGGAGTAACTACACGTCGCCACCTCCAGAACACGTGTATAATGTGGGGTATAGTACAATGTGTATGTGGGCTGTACAGGGTGTTTAAACACCTCAGTGTCACTGCTGGACTGAGAATCAAACACCAAACAAACTGTCCAGCCAACAGCGTCCTGTGGGTGGCGTCCTGTGACCAGTGTCCTGTGACCACTGATGAAGTACACGTAAAGTACTACACGTTTATAATACGTATGTAGACTACAGGCTACGCTACAAGGTCATACCTAAAGCTGTCAGAAGCGCTGCGCTTCTGAGGAGACCTTTATCTTGTCTGATGGACAGTGCTGTACGTCACACAATAGTTTAGGAACAGACCTGAACAACCCGTGGTAACTGTACCATGCTCAACAAAACTAAAGGCCTCCTCAAGCACCTCCATACTTTAGAAAAAGCTTCAGGCTAACAGTGGATGGTTTGTGCAGGCAGCACACTTCCAAGTGTTGAAGAAGAAGTTATCAAGAGAATAGAGGGTTAACCTCTAAACCTCACAGTTTGTCTGTTCTTTCTGCTCCTAACTTAAAAATCACAGCTGAACTTTCACCACACACACTGGTTAACATCACTGACTTTCCCCATCAGCTTTTTGACTGATTACATATCCATGTATCATGTTACTACTCAACACTGCGAGTGTGTGTGTGCTTCCGTGTGCGTACGTGTGCGTCCGTGTGCGTACGTGTGCGTACGTGTGCGTCCGTGTGTGTGTGTTCTGTAAGTGTAACAATGTTGTTCTTCTCTCTGCAGACTGGCCAACTGCAGTATTACAGCAGAAGGCTGTTCTGCTCTGTTTACAGCACTGCAATCAAACGCCTCACAGCTGAGAGAGCTCAACCTGAACAGCAATAAACCTGGAGATTCAGTGAGGGAGCTCTCAGATCTACTGAAGAAAGAAAACTGTACACTGGAGAAACTACAGTGAGTTACTGGTTCACACTCGTCAGTCCGCGACCCTTTAAGTCGACTGAGACCCTTCAAGTCGACTGACAACAGTGACCTTTTTTCCCCCCGTAAACCAGACTAAAGCTTACTAAAATACACAAGAATGTAAAAAGACATGTTAATTATTAAAGGGGGATAATGAATATATGTGTAAGGTCTAGCTGGGCCGTGACGCAGGCTTGCTATAATATCAAATCCATGTGACGCCATGCGCTGGCGGTTCACCGCTGAAGGAAGCTAAGGCTGAGAAACACGGGGGAGCGATTTCTCAGAGAAAGTCTGGAGGAGAGAATCCGAACAAATGAAACCGAATTCTGCTCGCCATTCAGTCAGACATCCAACACTGCTCCAAACGAGGGAGCTGACTTTCGTTTCAGACATAACGGCTGCTTGCGGTGAAGAAAAAACAAACTGAAGACATTTGTTTTATGATAATTCCATTATTTTAGACTAAAAGTTCAGATTTTCTGATAGAGGATATTGTGACTTTTTCCTGTATGTGATTGAGAATGTGTTCATTACAGATCTACATTTCTTAATTCAGATCTACAGTATCAGTTTAGTTTTAATTCCATAAGAAGCAGTGAAAGAGAAAAAGTGCACAAATGTCAAAACAACTTTTTTTTAGATGAACCATGATGCTAAAATAAATGTAATGATATAAAGAAAATACTCCAGTAAACGGAAAAGAAAGACAGTCTAAAATGATCCTCGGTGGATTGCTGGTGTGAGAAGTCAAATTCTCTACAGATAGAGCATATGTGTCCGGTTATCTGGGTTTTACTCTTGCCCTAACTTTAAACAGGCCTCTAGATAGATAGATAGATAGATACTTTATTGATCCCAGAGGGAAATTCAAGGCATCCAGTAGCAGATATACAAACTATACAGAAGTAACAACAGAAGCAAGATAGATTTGTACAAATAGAGACAGAGATACAATATAAAGTATGAAAGTATAAAAATAGAGTCCTTAGTGTCTGGGTAAGGTATAAAGTATAAATGGAGGTAGTGGTAAACAATTTGCTAAGCAAATTAAGAAGATGGCTGTTGTCAGCCATACAGACAGTGCAAATACGCAGTAATATAAATAATTTATCAGTGCAAAATGTGTAAACAGTACAGAATGGAGTAGAATAATACAATATAAATAGAAATAAATAGAAATAGGGCATTTAGGAGGGAGTGTATGCAGAGATGGGGGTGTGTCCAGAGGAGGGAGTGTGTGCAGAGATGGGGGTGTGTCTATTGGAGTGACCGGAAGGAAAGAGTGTCCAGAGTTTTTCATTTGCTGTACTGGGAGGAGTTGAACAGTCTTATGGCCTGAGGGACAAAAGACTTCCTGAGTCTGTCTGTGGAGCAGGACTGGGACAGCAGTCTGCCACTGAATGAGCTCCTCTGCCTGATGATCGTGGTGTGCAGAGGATGGTGAACATTGTCCATGATGTGCAGCAGCTTGCTGAGGGCTCTCCTCTCTGCCAGTGGTGTTAAGGACTCCAGCTCCAGTCCCAGCACAGAACCAGCTTTCCTCACCAGCCTGTCGAGTCGTCCAGCATCCCTCTTGCTGATACTGCCTCCCCAACACACCATAGCATAGAAGAGGACGCTGGCTACCACAGACTGGTAGAACATCAGCAGGAGTTTCTGGCAGATCCTGAAGGACCCCAGCCTCCCGAGGAAGTACAGTCTGCTCTGTGTCTTCTTGTAGACCATGTCAGTGTTTACTGACCAGTCCAGCCTCTCGTCCAGGTGCACACCAAGGTATCTGTAGGACCTGACCACCTCCACATCAACCCCCTTGATGGAGATTGGCTGCTGAGAGGGCCTGGACCTCCTGAAGTCTATACACATCTCCTTGGTTTTGGTGATGTTCAGCTTCAGATGGTTGGTAGTGCACCACTCCACAAAGTCCTCAACCAGGCTTCTGTACTCCCTCTCCTGGCCATTACGCACACACCCCACGATTGCAGTGTCATCAGAGAACTTCTGCATGTGGCAGAACTCCGAGTTGTATTTGAAGTCCGATGTGTACAGGGTGAACAGGACTGGAGAGAGAACAGTCCCCTGTGGTGCTCCTGTGCTGCTGATCACCGTATCAGAGGAGCAGTCCTTGATCCTGACATGTTGTGGTCTCCCGGTGAGGTAGTCAGTGATCCAGGTGACCAGGTGCATGTCCACCTCCATCTTCATCAGCTTGTCTCTCAGTAGTAGGGGCTGAATGGTGTTGAAGGCACTAGAGAAGTCAAAGAACATGACCCTCACAGCACAACCCCCCTTGTCCAGATGAGAGTGAGCTCTGTGTAGCAGATAGAGGATGGCATCTTCCACTCCCACCTTCTCCCGGTACGCGAACTGCAGTGGGTCCTCAGCATGGTGGACCTGAGGTCTGAGGTGGTTCAGCAGCAGTCGCTCCATGGTCTTCATCACATGAGACGTCAAAGCAACCGGCCTGTAGTCATTCAGCTCCTTCGGGTGTACCTTCTTGGGGACTGGAATGAGGCAGGTTGTCTTCCACGTGGCAGGAACCCTTCCGAGACTTAGACTCAGGTTAAAGACATGCTGGAGGGGCTCCCCCAGTTGGGCAGCACATGCCTTAAGCATTCTGGGGCACACTCTGTCTGGGCCGGCCGCCTTCCTGGGGTGTAGTCTCCTCAGCTGTCTCCTGACTTGGTCTGCCGTGAAGGTTGGGGGACTGTGGGAACTGTGGGAGTTGCTTTGTCTTCCTGCTGATGGTGGTGTTGGTGGTGGTGATGACTGAGATGGTG
>JAMWET010000564.1:30000-36988 GCA_024036415.1 Prochilodus magdalenae
GATGAGTGAGAACGTCTCTGATAGTGGAGAGCAGTTCAGCCTGTGTGTGTGTGTGTCTGTGTGTCTGTGTGTCTGTGTGTGTGTCCCTTTTGCCATTGTTTTTTAATACTTTACTTTTATTTACTAACATCACATTTATAATCTTTTACATAACCTACACATAAAGTGTATATCTTACATAACCTAATATACACTCCTCATCAAAAGAACAGCTCCACCCAGAAGGAGGTGTGGGGGTGCAGCTTTGTTGGGAAGGAAGATAAAGGTGAGCAGGATCAATAACTGATGATAAGATTCAAGAGTTCAAGAGTTTGTCATATGCCCAGCATAACAAGCAGTTACATTGTACAATGAAATTCTTACTTTGCAGTTCCTCCCTATCCCGACAGTAATAAATAAATAAAATAAATAAAGTAAAAAAATAAATATCAATATAAAAGGAGAGAGATAAATTAGAAGTATAATATATATATATGTACACTAAGTAAAGAAAACACTAAGTAAAGGAAGGGAGAGTACAGTACTGTATGGATGTAGGTGCGTATGCCTGTGTAAAGTGCGCTGTGCAGGTACAGGAGTAGACAGTATGGAGTAACAGGAGCAGCAGAATGTGTACTGCGCTCATATTAATGGGTGCATGTCAGAGTCAGAGTTCAGCCAGTTTCAGAGCGGAAGGGGGGAGGAGGTGTTCACCGCTTGTGGATAAAAACTGTATGTCAGTCTGGCTGTTCTGGACTTCACACTCCTGGAGCGTCGGCCCGACGGTAGGAGCGTGAAGAGGCTGTGTTGGGGGTTTGTACTGTCCCTGTGTACTGTCCCTGTGTACTGTCCCTGATGATGCTGTGGGCCCTCCTGATCTAAATGTAGACTGATATGATCAATATTTATTGAGCTACACATACAGAAGTCTGTCTCTCAGTATGGCGTCGGGCCGCCGTGTTCGCTAACCCAACACGCCAGACGTCTCGGTATGGAGCTGTAGAGGTTCCTAATGGAGTCCTGTGATAATCCATCCCATGCAGCTTGAACATCCTCACACAGTTCCTGCAGATGGTGCGGTAGGGGTGGAGGTGGAGTGACACCAGGTCTTCTGGACGTGTGACTACAAACCGTTCATCTTGGTGCTGACCACGGTGCCTCCACACACGGATTCGTTGGGCGTCTCCACCAAGACTAAAGCGGGACTCGTCACTGAAGATGACCCGCTGCCATTCTGAGTCACTCCATGAGAGTCTGGTACGACACCACTGCAGTGTTTGGTGACGGTGACGTGGTGTTAGGGACAGTCGTCCTCTCTCTGTGGTTCCTGTAGGTCTCCCTGATCCTTCATGTCGCTGGTGCATGTCTTGTTCTATCCACCACCACCAGCTCACAGAATGGCCTTATATAGTCAGTCAGGTACAGAGATAAGACCCGTCCTTGTTTACCTCACATGTGCGGTCGAGTGTGAAGCTTGAATCATTAGCATGTCTCACCATGTCACACCTGCACCCCTGTTTCAGTCCTGTGGTGGACTCCTTCTGGGTGCAGCTGTGTTTAGATGAGTGTATAATGTAGATTAATGAGAAGAGGTTTACTAAACTGTAATAGAGTGTGAAGTGTGTGTGAATTTTGCTTTATTGTTACAGGGTTTTACTGTTATCTGTTATTTTACTATTATTTTTACTAACATCAGATTATAATCTGTTACCTGTATAAAGCCAATAAAGGGGTGTTAAGGTCGCCTGCTGAACTGTGTTTTATCTCTTTGTTTTTACTGTCTGTACACTCTCAGTCCATCCTTTTACTCTGCCCAGCTCCTTCATACCCTCTCGTAAGAACCCAGAGGAGGAGCAGACAGACAGACTGATCCGGGTGGGGGGATTCTACAGTGGGTGTTTGGAGAAGGTCAGTCTCTGCAGGTCTAAGATCATAAACAGACCTTCAGGAGCTTTAAGCTAGAACTTTAAACCCTATACTGAAGGATCCAGACAGTCTGTGCCGGTTCTAAACGGGGTTGATATGAGTCTCTCTTCTCCTTCGGAATGTACATGGATCTGATACGGGAAGAAACTCCTAATATATTTCCAATTATAACAAAATACAATATAAATAAATAAAAATAAAGATTCTACAACGGAGTAAATGCTGTTTTGGAGAGACTCAGACTGAATATAGATTATAGCTGATCGATCTGTAACACAAAGCTCAGGAGCAGTATGTAGGACTTTTAGTTTAAAACGAACTAAACTCTGTCTCTAGTACCGCTCTGTACCTGAGGAGGCGATAGTGAGTCACTGTAGTGCTGTAGGAGTGGAATCAGTCCAACATGAGAGGATGAAGAAGAAGAGCTGCTGTCCCGACGGCGTATTCCAACCTCTTATCAGTGATGGTGGAGGCGCTGCTCCCGGTTAAAACATTTAAGGGCAGGTAGGCAATGAGAGGATCAGAAAACACAACCATGGCTGAAGCTCCTGGCGAGCGATCACCGCCACCGCCACCGCCACCACCACCACCACTGCTGCCCACTCTCAGTAAGAACCCACGTTCAGCAGCAGACAGAAGAAGGTTTATAAAAAGTAGAAGAGTTAACACTGGTGTTTCCATGCTGCCTGTCGTTACTCACCGCTGACCCCTTGTGGTCTCTGTGTGTACAGAGCAGTGATGGTCCTCCATGATAATTTTCTCAGTTCACGATTCAGGAACACACAGCTCACCTGTGAGGGAAGGCACGTATGGATCAGATTCACTAATCCATTAATGAGGGAATACAGTAATAGAGAGGAACAAAAGACAGAGGGACACGTCACACTCACATCATCAGACTGACTGAGGTTAGAATTCTGGAATTCAGCTTTATTTTTTTTATTTTGTGCATGCAAACTCTACACATGTCCCAATGCTCCTTCCTGAAATTAGCTTTTGCAGGCTGGGTCTACGTCTGTGAAAACAACAAACGGAGTTTATACACATCCCTCTTCACCTCAGCATTTAGATCCGGGGGTGGGGGTGGGGGGGGGTGTGTCCTGGAGAGCTGGATCTCAGTGTGGTGAATCCCCTGCTCATCCAACTCAGCAATAGTTACCAGGTTTGGTAGGTGTATAAAGCAGCTCTCAGGTGTCTATGCACCCAACACTGAGCTTATAAAATGGCTGTTGTAGTTTATTAGCTCCCTGCCTCTTTCAGTTCTGGTGCTGAAGTTAAAGCACTCGTCCACCAGACCACTGGAAAGCAGCCTTAAACCAGGGAATCATAGAACTGTGACTCTCGGTTCCCACTTCCAGCAGAAACCTGACATCATGTGAAATTCTGTCATGCCCACAGCAGGGATTCTGGATCTATGCTTGATTTCAACGAACTATTTTAAAATAAATCCTGTGGGGTTGTGAGTGACGGGATCCATAGATTGGGAAGAGGTGCTACAGTGCAGGGAGTGTCTCGTTACATGTGTGGAAAATGGCTCCAGAGCAGATGTTAATGATTGGCTAAAAGGAGGGACTGCATGTGGGCGTGGCCAAAGACCATAGTGTGAAGGAGGTAGCGTATGTGTAGTTCTACATACTTGCTGTATATAACACCTTTATGTTGTATGGGGTCCTGTTGTCGCGAGGCTGCTCCTGCATTCCTTTACTCTTATATGGAGGCCAGAGACAAATACCATCCTTCACCCAGAGGGCAGGGAAAACTTCTACTTCTTCTGTTTCCACAAAGCTCACTATCTGGTACATACTTCGTGCTAACAAATGGGGAAGAAACACTTCCTGTCCTATTACTGCAAATGCAGAAGCGGGAAAACAACAAACCTACCCTGAATCTCGAGTGGCATCCTAAAATATTTGGTCACACGCACATCATTCTCAAGCCTTGCGTGTTTGAGATCTGAGGACAAATGTGAAACAACAAAAACTCCCAATTCACAAGAATCAATGGGGTAATCAAAATATGTCCCTTTTCTTCTATATTCCTTATAAATAACGTACACTTCGACCTGATAAAGAATTATGTTTTGTACTAAAACAACTGCACTGTTAAGCTTAATCTCCTACTGACGTCCTGATAACAACACCATCAGTAACTAATTTTCTAAACTGACACACTCTTCCTGTAAACCACTGTGGCACTGGCCCATCTCTATGCTCCAAGCTAGTCTGAGTCTTGTGGTCTTGTGTTTCACTGGTGCTTTTCGGATTTTGCTTTCCATTTCAGAAACGCTGCGAGTGATTTGAGTTAAAGAACTGTGTGGTTTTCTGACCATTTTCTTTCATTTCTGAAGAACATTTTCAAGTGGGAATCCTGACATAAGGTCCAAGTGTCCATGAAGCCTGACATCATCACTGAGGTGAATTAATTCATGTACATTGTACAATACAGACTCAGGACCATATAACTGACTGAAGTGCTCAACGAATGAGACAAGCAATGTGTTGGCAAAGTCATTCAACATAAGACAAAATGAAGGATTTGCCAAAATGCTAATAGCAACTGATAACAACATAAAATTGCTACTTCATTAGCCAACACACCTCGAAGAACAACTGGGCCAGTGTACAGAAGAAACAGTCTCAGTTCTGTTGCTTTCCATTTTAATCTTTCTGAAGGACTCCTTGGCTTTCTTGTAAATTCAACTGGGACAAAGCTTTTCAAAGCCATTAGTATTTCAGAAACTGTACTACTGTCACGTGTGGACATACGACAACATAGAGGCCCAGCACTGCCCATCCAGAGATCCAGACAGTTTCGGACCACGCCAAGACATACCAAATACATATAATCATGAGGAAACAACTAACCATGCCAACGTCTGTTTACAACAAAGGTGAGCGCTCTAAATGGTGGTCTTCATCAGCATTGATCCTAAAAGACTCATCAGTCCTACGTGCAGCATGATTCTCGGGGAAGGTCATGCGGTGATTCAAGTAAACACCTGACTGAACACACTTGTTCACATCCGGTATAACCTGTGTGAGATTTGACACCTTTAATGAAAGCTCTAGCTGGAGCGTCACACAATAACTGAGGCTACCTTCACAAAACAAACCTTTCCACCCATGGTGAACCCATCACTCAGTGTTTTTAACTCTTACAAGAGGGACATGTGACGACAAACCGTTCATCTTGGTGCTGACCACGGTGCCTCCACACACGGATTCGTTGGGCGTCTCCACCAAGACTAAAGCGGGACTCGTCACTGAAGATGACCCTCTGCCATTCTGAGTCACTCCATGACAGTCTGGTACGACACCACTGCAGTCTTTGGTGACGGTGACGTGGTGTTAAGGACAGTCGTGGTAACGGTCTGTGTGCATGTAGTCCTGCGTGGTGCAGCTGTCTGCCAATGGTGCTGCACTAACTCCTGTTAATTTCAAATCATTATGCTAATACAGCTAGCTAAGCGATGGCTGATAGGGGTGGGCCAGGTTGTACCATCTTTAAAAAATACTATACAACTTACATACAACTAGGATGTATATATAACCTACTGTACACATGCCCACCCTCGCACTGACTCCTCCAATCAAACAGTAGTCACACAGTGTTTCTGAGTCAGTGAGAGCGAGGCACCTAAAAACTGAAAAACAGGTTTTCAGCCAATGATCCTGCGTCTGTGTGGAGTGGTCTACGACACTTCACACGCTTCAGAAGACCACCCCTGCCTGTTGAAGCAAATAAAGACCTGCCTGACGACCTGAACAACTTCTATTGTAGGTTTGAAGCTCTTCTAGCAACAAAAGACCAGGAACTCACCAGGTCCAGACCCAGATATTCAGCAGATCATTGGAGCTGTGTGAGGATCCCTCCTGCTTCAAACGCTCCACCATCATCCCGGTTCCCAAGAAAACCACTGCCACAGAACTGAATGACTACAGGCCAGTCACTCTGACATCTGTGGTCATGAAGTCATTTGAACAATTGGTTTTGGCCAATGTGAAGAATATCACTGGACACCTACTGGACCCCCTACAGTTGGCCTACTGAGCAAACAGGACAGTAGAGGATGCAGTCAACATGGGACTGCACTACATCCTCCAACATCTGGACCACCCTGGTACATACACTAGGATCCTGTTTGTGGACTTTAGCTCAGCGTTCAACATGACCATCCCAGAAATCCTCTCTTCTAAGCTCTCCCAGCTCACTGTACCCCCGCCCTCTGTCAGTGGATCACCAGCTTCCTGACAGATGGGAAACAGCAGGTGTGCTTGGCGGGAGTCACTTCCAGTATACGGTGCTCCTCGAGGGTTCGTTCTCCTTCCACAGCTCTACTCACCTCTGCACCTCTAAAGACCGCTCTGTTATACTCCTGATGTTTCCAGACCACACTACTCTCACCGGACTCATCCAAGACGCTGACGAGTCTGCTTATCGGAGAGAGGTCGAACAGCTGGTTCTCTAGTGCAGTCAGAACGATCTAGAACTGAACACACTGAAGACTGTGGAGATGACTATAGACTTTCTGTGGCTGCTGAGGAAGTTGGGTCTGCCACAGGAGCTGGTGATCCAGTTCTACACCTCAGTCATTGAATCAGTCCTTTGCACATTCATCACAGTCTGGTTCAGAGCGGCCATAGTACAGGACCAGAACCGACTACAAAGGACCATAAAGACAGCTGCAAAGATCATCGGTGCTCCACCGCCCACCCTCCAGGACTTGTACTGTTGCAGACCCAGGAAACGGGCTGGGAACATCACACCCTGGAACACTGTCTCACCCTAGACACAACATTCCAACTCCTCCCCTCCAGCAGGAGCTACAGGACCCTGTACACCCTCTCCTGTAAAGTAGCCATTTTTTAAATACTTGTGTTTTTGTAAAAATATAAGTTTTGTAAAAATGTATCTGTTAATATTTGTATTTTTTACACATGCAGGTGATTATTAAATGGTTTGCATGTGAATCTGCACTCTCTTCTTTTAAGCCAGTTCAAACTGGTTAACATCCCACTGAAACCGAAATGAGACATGCCCCACAGAGCTGAACAGCGAGAGCCTTTTGTGAAGGAGCAGAACC
>JAMWET010000565.1:0-12500 GCA_024036415.1 Prochilodus magdalenae
CATATAACTCTTACCTGGTGCATGAAAAACTAGAACTGAGATTGCCAAAAGTATTCACTCACCCATCCAAATTGAATTCAGGTGTGCCAGTCACTTCCACGGCCACAGGTGCATAAAACCAAGCACCTAGGCGTCCAGACTGCTTGTACACATATTGAACTCAGTGAACTCAAGCATGGTACTAATAGAATATAATAGAATAATAATAGAATGGCGCCTGGGGATGACAAGTCCAGTCATGAACTTTCCTTCCAACGAAATATTCCACAGTCAACTGCCAGTGGGAACGACAGGCCACGTAAAATCCCAAAGCGGGGTCAGCAGATGCTGGGGCACATGGTGCGCAGAGGTCGGCAAGTTTACGCAGAGTAGGGTAAATGTTGCGTCCTGTAAAACACGTGTCCGATAAACACGTGTGTCACATCGCTCTCCCCCAAACAGTCACCCCCCACCACCCCCTCACCCCACCCTGGACTTTCGAGACGTGATTTCTAACACGTCACTCACACATGACCACGCCCCGTCCTTTATTTTCATTTCTGAACGATAGCAACCCTAAAGCAGAGTCAATCGCTACAGACCTCCAAACTTCAAGTGGCCTTCAGATTAGCTCAAGAACAGTGTGTGATAATATGATAATATATATAGTGTATAGATAATATATATATATATATATATATATATATGTGTGTATATATATATATATATATATATATATATATATATATATATATATATATGTATGAAAATATTTTCACATATATAAAAAAATATATATTATCATATATATATATATATTGTTATTTTTATAAATATATATATATATATATATATATATATATATATATATATATATATATATATATATATATATATATATGCAAACACATATGGAGAAATACATTTGATGTCTATTACATATAAAATGAAATATATTACAATATATAAGTAAATATATATTATACTACCAAACATACAATATATGAAAAGCGGCAATTCCTTATGTATTATACTATATATTGTAAGATATTTATCACTATATACATATATGCAAAATATATGCACTTGTTTGCCATATATGACATTATATTATTTAATATATTGCACTATATTTTCCAATACATGGCCATATATTATCGTTTCATAAGTGAAAGCTGTTATAGCTGTAAAGGGTGGGCCAACATATTAACTCTATGGATTAATAATGGGATGTCGCTCAAGTTTGTATGCGTGTGAGGGCAGATGAGCGAATACTGGCAGCATGGTGTAGATGCATCACAGCAATGAATCACAAACTTCACTGCTTCGATCTGATTGGTTGGCCAGTCGGTTTGAATGTAACAACCCAGGTTGCTGATGCAATTTGTTCCACAACCTACATGTAAACACTAAATACGTTGTTATTATTTTATTCCTTGTCTGCCATTAATAGCAGCAGGCCAATTATGCCTAACGGTAGAGCTCCGACATGCTGCCAGAAGAAGCAGAAACACATGCTCTCATGCCGAACTCCCTCGTTTGCTGCAGACCATCACATAAATGCTTTCCCAACAGCAGCAGCTCAGCGAACTGACCTATTTGGAAGCAAAACGAGACCCATAATTTTTGCCGGATCCACCGCGTGTTCGCTTAGCGTGCACCTGAGTGTGTTTACACACATGCCAGAACAAACCCACCCAAAGAAAGAGTAGGTCCACACAAAACAATGGAGGTAAATGACTGAACGTGTGGTAAGATCCATTCCCCTTTGCATTTCCTTGCATATCTTTGGTCAGATTAGTCGTTTGCTCGGTGTCACTAAAACACTGCAGGTGGAAGTAAACAGCATTGCACTGGTGCTCGGTATGTACACAGTACGCGACCGAACTGTAACTCAGTAATCCACTGAAGATACTGGATGGTGTGCTACTCCGGTCACATGTTCTAATACACAAAGGCATCTTCATGCTGTCCTGCATCCTTTCATGCACTGCAGCAGTTAGTGGTTCAGTTTTAGATTGAATTAGCTGAGGGGAGCTAACGGCTAGGCTAAATGTATTACAGGTGAACTGAGCAGCGTTAGCAGCAGCTAGCCCTAAACAGTGGATACACTAATAACAGCTCTAAGGTTGTCACACTTCCGGGTTTCCTTACCTCCTCCGATCTCCCAGAGTACCCTCCATAGTGTCGTCACCGCCACCATTCCCAAAACACCAACTCATGCTCCACTTCCGCGCTCTAGGTCATCTGAGTATTGCATACTGAGCGTTTCTCTTTACAACTCTGCTTCTATCGTTCTCGACCTCGCTTCATTTTTCCGACTCTTGCTTCCCCGGACTTCCCTTCTGTTTCGATCGCCTTTCCAGTAGCTCACCCTGTGTTTAGACCTACCTGCCTTCTCTCCCGACTCGTCTTTTGATCTCCCCCTGGCTCTGTTCACTGGCTATTCTACCCTCTGGTTTCGACCCTGGCCTGTCTCTCGCTTTCTCTCTCCTTCTCTCTGCCTCGACTTGGTTATCCTTGCTCTGTTTGCTGTTGAGTCTGAATATGAATGTGTCTAATAAAGACTACTTGACTTTTAGCTTGGCAAGCATCGAAGTCACTTCGTCTCTGACAGAGGTAGATATTAGTGTAGTGATTGTAGTGGGGTGTGGTTTCATCCGAATGAGCCTCGAGTTAAAATATACAGGTCTGAAGATTAATAAAAGATGAACTCGCTTTAGAGGATCAGTTTTGGAGTAAAACAGCTAGGCTAACCGTAGTTCAGGTGAACTGAGCAGCGTTAGCAGCAGCTAGCTCTAAACAGTAGATACAGTAATAACAGCTCTGAGGTAAATGTGGGTGTAGTGATTGTAGTGGGGGGTGTGTTCATCAGAAAGTTAAATATACAGGTCTGAAGTTAATAAAAGATGAACTCGCTTTAGAGGTTCAGTTTTAGAGTGAAACAGCTGAGGGTAGCTAACAGCTAGGCTTAATCGTATCTCAGGTGAACTGAGCAGCGTTAGCAGCAGCTAGCTCTAAACAGTGGATACAGTAATAACAGGTAAATGTGAGGTCACTGGTCATGTGACTGTATTAGTATCCTACATTGTATATCGGAACTAGTTGCAGTACTGTATACTACACACAGGGGGCGTATACAGAATGCAGAACATACTACTGTAGTGTGCGGTATGCAGTATAGTAATGCGGTACAGTAAACTGTGGGCCATATGGATATTCATTTGGTGTTACTGTATTTGTTTGACGGAGATCTCCTATGATAATTTTCGTTGTTTATTATTTTCATATAGAGTTCAACTAGAATCAATTTACATGTTTCAGTTTACCCAACACACAATATCTTTCTCATACTGCACACCCTCTTTCTGAAACACTCTGTTAGAGCTCCTGTTTCTTTAAGCCCCGCCTCCTGACGAGCCCAATGTACTCTGGTCAGCTCACCCACTCTGTTCTAACAGGTCAGTCGGCGGAGTGGTATCCTGTTACAAGTTCTGCCTCCAGACCATGATGGCAACGTTCACAATAGCATCGGAATAGATAGTCGGGAGTCTGATCTCGAAAGTCTGGTAGAACAAGCTGGTAGACCCACGTTTACAAGCTAGACTAGACCAAGACTGTCCTTGGGGTACATTTTAACTGCTGTAGCCGTGTGTGTGTTGTATGAGGATATGTCAAGCTTGCTGGTGGGCGGGCCATAAAACGCATGTTACAAGATGATGTCACCATGTAACAAGGGAAAAGGCTGGGATTCCAGCAGGATGTCGTTTCAGGCTGCTAAGGAGACAGCATATCCATGTTAAGCATCGCATTTGTAACATAAGCACCAAATGAGCAGATGCTAGCAAATCCGTGGGTCTTTATACTTATGGCTTTTCTGCTATCCGCAGAGACATCACAATCCAAAACATGTGGTCGTGATAACACAACAGGAGACAGGGACCAGTTTGGGTTTGCCGTTATAGGCAAAAGGCAAAAGCTGTAGATGAAGTGTTTCGGTGTTAGCAGGAGGTTTGATGGTGGGAGGTTGATGTTGCACTAAAAATAGCTGTGGATGGATTGGGCATGGACTGGACAAGTTTCTGGATGTAGGTGACATTAATTTCTCAAAGAATTTGTCAGTTGGGCCAAATTTGGTGGATCACTTCCTGGGTGTCCCTTCCTAAGTGTTCCTTCCTGGGTGTTCCTTTCTAAGTGTTCCCTTCTGGGCGTCCCTTCCTGTGTCTTCCTGCTGCTTTTGTATGATCTCAGTTGGTCTTCACCTTGTACTTGGGTTGCTTGGCTAGTTTGTGTAGTCTGGTATTTTGACTCTAGCCTGTTGACTGATTGTGCTTCTGGCTTGCCCATGTCTATTTTGGTAGCCATATGCTGAACTGATGGACTACACTTCCCAAGATTCACTTCCACATGATGTCAGCATCACATGCACACCACCCACCAATCATGAACTGACTTCCTGTTCATCATCACCTGAAGTTCACCTGTTCATCATTAACTCAGTATAAATATTTCTTTCGGTTGTCTCTTTGTAAAGCATTGTCAACTCTAGTTGCTGGCCTTCCCACAGCTTGTGCCTTCTTGTGTTTGATCTTGATTGTTCTTCTCCCTCTACTTTGGTTGCTTGGTTAGATATATTATTGGGGGTTAGATTTCAGAGTATCTACCACATCCATCTTTAGGTTCAGTTGCTGTTAACAGATTATAGCTGAATAGTCTTCACTTAAAACCTGAGCACCAGAAAAGCATCTACACAGGCCCAGTGATGGAGTGGGTGGACACAGGCCCACCAGGCCAAAAAAAAAACAAAACAGAACAGCCATCTTAGCCAAGTACAGCTTTGGAAAATAAAGAGAGAAAATATTTGGGCTTTCCACACTCTTGGCCTAAGTGTGGAATACCATGCTGGTATTCAGAGTTGTTGTGACTACAGACCACAATAGAGATTTCACAACTGACAGTTTTGAAACAGAGTTTGTGAGATTTGTGACATTGTGTTCTGGAATGCTGTGCCTCCCAGTGTACAGCGGGGAAGCCTACTCCATATCTTCACTGTCCAAAGAAAAACACATCTCTCAATTTTTACTTTATGCATCATGATGAAGGGACCAACAGAAATGACCCAAAACTGCTTGGGGGGCAAAAAATCTGGTTCCATTGACTTACATTATAATTCAATGAGGTTTTTGCCCTGCCCTTTAAAGCTAGCATTTTGGTGATACTTGTTCTTCTTTGGAGAGTAGAGAAATGCTAACCCCTTACATTTACAGTGCTTAATACATCTTAGACCCTCCCAGCTCTGTTTCCCATTCCCATCCCAGTCAATCAAGGAATCCATAATTTTCATTTTAATGCAATCAAAAATGATTAAATCATTATTTAAGACACTGTGAGGCAAAGTGGTGCCCAAAAAAGCTGTCTTCAATCAATCAATCAATCAATCAATAAATCTTCTAAGCTGCTTATGGGTTGCTGGAGCCTATCCCAGTGCTCATTCAGGGGAAGACCTGGACCCAACCTGGACAAGCAGTCAGTCCATCACATGGCACACAACCTACTACATGTCTATCACCTTTACCTGACTACATGTCTTTGAACTGTGGGAGGAAACCCACACGGACATGGGGAGAACATACAAACTCTCAGGGCCATGGATGCCCAAACCATCCAGGAATCAAACCCAGGCCCTTCTTATTGTGAGGCAACTGAAGATATTTCCAGATTTATCATTTCAACCATCAACAGCATCACCTATGAAAACCCAAATGACGTGTATAGGCTCACTGATCCTTGTGGATGATAAATGAAGCAGCTGTATTTGTGTTGCTCAAGCCCTGGTTCCTATCACCGCAGTCAGTTTCTCTAGAATGAGCTATTTCACATCGGCTCTGAATGACTTTGTTTACATCCCAACCATTGAATTATGTAAAGGTCTCGCAGTGCAATTCCCCAGTAAGGGATTAACCGCTGAAACAGACCAAGCCAGAAAATACAGCTGGCAGTCAAATATTTCCACAGTGAAACCGTACTGGATCGGAAACTGTGCTGGAATCCTTTCAAAATGGCCAGAGTGGGAACTACACGTCACATTTCGTTTAACAACTTCAGGAAACAGAGTAGAGGAACCAACTCGCGTGGCTCACGGGTCACATTCAGCTCTTTAAGCTTGACTTGCCAGCTCCTGTGGCACTGGATATCAGCCTAGCCTGCAGCCTAATGCAGCCAATGCAAACAGCATATCAAAACATTCATAACGGTGCTTTATTTATAAAGGCCATTAAAAGCATGTTGTCAGTCAAATAATCCCACCTCCAACCATAAAAACACTCTCTGGTGGTCTTTAGTTTTGCTTAGCCTGGGATCTAGCATTTGCTTTTGCTAGCATAGTGTTGCTGCTCAAAGAAAACATGTACCTTTTACATATGTAGATTTTTATTTTTGTGTCTTATTTGACTACATGAGCTGCCATTAACGTTGTGTGAAAATATTGGGATGTATGAACCAACAGAAATGGCCAACTTGGCTTGGTAAAAAGTCTTTTGGCTTGGTTCTAATGACTTACATAAAAATTAAATGAGGTTTTTGCCCTCTCCTGTAAAGTTACCATTTTGGAGAGACTTGTTTGTCTTTGAACAGTGATGATATGACAAATGGATCTTGCATCAGCACCAAATGTGACCATGAAGAAAAACCTGTGACAATAAGTATTTGCAGGCTAGTTCCTTATAGTGGAAATAAGAGAGAAGCTACTTTAAATGTACTTTAAAGGACCAGGTCAAGAAAGACAAGGCCCAGGTCAAGACAGGTAGGTCTCATATCCCTGGTTAAGACCTGAAGATCTTGAGTTTCAGGTCAAGATGGGCCAGCCTCAAGTCCCAGGTCAAGACAGGCAAGCCTCAAGTCCCAGGTCAAGACGGGCAGGTCTCAAGCCCAAGGTCAAGACGGGCAGGTCTCAAGCCCAAGGTCAAGACGGGCAGGTCTCAAGCCCCAGGTCAAGACGGGCAGGTCTCAAGCCCCAGGTCAAGACGGGCAGGTCTCAAGCCCCAGGTCAAGACGGGCAGGTCTCAAGCCCCAGGTCAAGACGGGCAGGTCTCAAGCCCCAGGTCAAGACGGGCAGGTCTCAAGCCCCAGGTCAAGACGGGCAGGTCTCAAGCCCCAGGTCAAGACGGGCAGGTCTCAAGCCCCAGGTCAAGACGGGCAGGTCTCAAGCCCCAGGTCAAGACGGGCAGGTCTCAAGCCCCAGGTCAAGACGGGCAGGTCTCAAGCCCCAGGTCAAGACGGGCAGGTCTCAAGCCCCAGGTCAAGACGCGCAGGTCTCAAGCCCCAGGTCAAGACGCGCAGGTCTCAAGCCCCAGGTCAAGACGCGCAGGTCTCAAGCCCCAGGTCAAGACGGGCAGGTCTCAAGCCCCAGGTCAAGACGGGCAGGTCTCAAGCCCCAGGTCAAGACGGGCAGGTCTCAAGCCCCAGGTCAAGACGCGCAGGTCTCAAGCCCCAGGTCAAGACGCGCAGGTCTCAAGCCCCAGGTCAAGACGGGCAGGTCTCAAGCCCCAGGTCAAGACGGGCAGGTCTCAAGCCCCAGGTCAAGACGGGCAGGTCTCAAGCCCCAGGTCAAGACGGGCAGGTCTCAAGCCCCAGGTCAAGACGGGCAGGTCTCAAGTCCCAGGTCAAGACGGCCAGGTCTCAAGCCCCAGGTCAGGACGGGCAGGTCTCAAGCTCCAGGTCAAGACGGGCAGGTCTCAAGCCCCAGGTCAGGACGTGCAGGCCTCAAGTACCAGGTCAGGACGGGCAGGTCTCAAGTACCAGGTCAGGACGGGCAGGTCTCAAGTACCAGGTCAGGACGTGCAGGCCTCAAGTACCAGGTCAGGACGTGCAGGCCTCAAGTACCAGGTCAAGACAGGCCAGCCTCAAATCCCAGGTCAAGACGGGCCAGCCTCAAATCCCAGGTCAAGACGGGCAAGCCTCAAATCCCAGGTCAAGACGGGCAAGCCTCAAATCCCAGGTCAAGACGGGCCAGCCTCAAATCCCAGGTCAAGACGGGCAAGCCTAGGGTCCCAGTTCAAGACATGCAGGTCTCATCTAGGATTTCCAGGATCCAGGATGTCACTCAAATCCACACCCCTGTGCACAGACAACCAAACAACTAGACATGCATTTCACTACACCCAGTACTGGCTGTATTATAAGGACATAGAGGATGTTGCAGGAAGACAGATTTGTTAAACAAGCCTTCTGTGATTTACTGCAAATGCGCACTCTCCTGTGGATTCTCTCCTGAATGTGAAACTCATTTGGAAAAAAACACAGTGAAAACGAGTCAAACAGAGGCATAAAATGAACCAGCAGAGCAAAGACGACAAAAAAGATAAAAAGTAGACTGTCCTGTTCATTTCCCTGCAGTTCAGGGAGCACACAAGGCCATTAAGTTGAACACATACTCAATTGGAAACTCTATACAGCTAATTACCTCACGTAGCTTTAAGCTCGGGGGCGTCCAGTGTCATAAGAATCTTTTCAAAAGGCCTTTTAAGTCCATGTTATAGCGCAAGTTCCCGCCAGTAGAAACGCGATTTTAGATCCAGACTACTGCTGAATTAACATGATAAATGGATCTCCACGAGATACGAGGAGAGCCCCAGGGTAACGTTTTAATAAGAGTATTTTGCATGAAAGGACCAATTTGCCGCATATCAACCGCCTCAATCAAAGGAATCTCATTCTGATCAGCTGTGTGATAAGCGTACCGAGCAGAAAAGATTAGTAGTTAAGTCACTTAATTATGTGATTCATTGTAAATGGGGGAATTATTCAATATTTATCTAGAACCGGGGTGTTTTTTTTATTTATTTATTTATTTTTTTTTATTTAAATTTTTTTTTAAATATAATAATATGGTAATCGTTTTTCAACAATGCTCTGAAGTACTATTAAGCTACCTTGTAATTTACATATGGCGAGGAGTTTTTAAAGTCTACTTCCATTACATGGCCAAAAGTATGTGGACACCTCTGCTTATAAGTGGGTTTGGCAACTTTAGTCACATATGCTTTAGGTCAAACAGACACTGACATAACAAAAGTCATGGGATAGCAGTATGTACATGGTTTATGAAGTGACTGAAACGTCTGTGGATGCCCTCCCTGGCAGAATTCCAAGGAGAATTCCCTGTGGGGTTTTAGCCGCTGGTGTACACATCCATACACCTGCAGATTCAGCTACTTCCTTCACACTATGGTCTTTGGCCACGCCCAAATGCTCAGTCCCTCCTTTTAGCCAATCATTAACATCTGCCCTGGAGCCATTTTCCACACATGGAATGAGACATTCCCTGCACTGTAGCACCTCTTCCCAATCTATGAATCCCGTCGCTCACAGTACGTAGCATTTATAGTCCCATCATCCTCCTACAGAGCCTAAACTTAAAGCCAGGGGCAACATTGGTAAAGAAAACTTCTTTAGAGTAAAGGAAGAAATCTTGAGAGGAAGCCAGGCTCTAGGTGGGGGAGCCCATCCTCCTCTGGACAATCCCGGACACGTTGAACGTTGGAAAAGTGGGGCTGGCTCTGCTGGAGTAAAGGAACATGAAAGATTGAAAAGCACAATCCAGTGTTCTAAAGCAATGTCAGGTTGAGTGTTGGGAGCTAACTACTGAGGGAATTCCTCCCCAAATCTACGTCTATGGTTAAAGTCACGGCCTCGGTTCTTCTAGTTGTGAGTCAAGAAAGGCTAACTAATTGGTATGTGTGCCTAATACAATGGCCAAGTGTAGATACAGGTGCAGTCATATGTATATCACTCCTCAACACTTCTCTACAGAGAATACTCTTCTTGAGACTTTCCCAAAACTTCCAGAGAGAACTTCCATGTTTTAGTCGGTGCTCTGTAGAGAATGTGTGGACTTGCTTTCCCAAAGAGAAAACCAACCATACATCTTGTAGTTAGATCATAATTCTCTTAAGTAAAGATTTTAATTATGTGATTCATTGTAAATGGGGGGATTATTCTATATTTATCTAGAACAGGGGTGTATTTATTTTTATTATTATTATTTTAAAATACTTTTTTATATTTTCAAAAGTCATATGTTAATTCTCACATGGCCAAAAGTATGTAGACACCTCTGCTAGTAAGTGAATTTGGCTACCTTAGTTGCAAAGGCCAAACATACACTGACCTAGCAAAAGTGATGGAGTAGCAGCATGTCCATCGACTATGAAGTGGTGTTACTTCAGGGGATCGACTGGGAACACCCACACCTGTACAAGTTAAACACTTGGCGGTGTGTTAATGGCAAGGCAGTGTGAATGATCAGGGTTTGAACGAGGCATGATACTGGAATATCTTAATTGGGCTCAAGTGAACATGCAGGCCACACCGTTCAGTGGAACTCTCCGGAAAGCTCCTTGAACCAACCTGCATTATCCTTCCGGAATGTTCTTGACTCCATGAGGTACTTCTTGAAGTTGATGTAGAGCTGCAAACGTCCAGCAAACAGTAAAACACGGCACACATCTATCAATGACGTGGTAAACCGGACCAGTGGACCCAACCCATGCCATGAGAAGACACCCTACACCATTATGGAACCACCACCAGCCTTCACAGTGCCTTGTTGAAACTGGGCTCCATTGCTTGATGGGATCTGCACCACACACCAACCATACCATCACTCTGATACAACCGTGAAAAATTTCCAGAGAGAATTTTGATGTTTGGGTCTGCTCTCGGTAGAGAACGTGTCAACCAACCAAACGTTGGGTGTAGCTAATAAACTGGAGCCTGCCATAAAACAGCCATGAAATACCGATTCCCATTTGAGTGTGTTACCATATTTCTCCCTAACAACTGCTGTCATCTCCAATTCCAGATATATTAGACTGAACTACAGCCCACTCGGCTCTCTCCAAAGTGTACACTTTAGTCAATTATCAGCTCCGTGAATGGAAGCCTGTGGTTTAAATCACTAGTGCATATTAATCACTCTCCTCCGCTCAACCTCAAGAGAGCCATCAAGACCCAAGTGATGTATACCCCCACCCTGCTCACATCATAACATTATTTATATGGCAAAAACCAAATCGTATTAGGGCCCGGCTTGGGGAGGCGCGCTAGGCCGAGTATAACTGTCTGTGTGCATTTCCGTGGCATTCTTTCACCACTAGCAGGTTGGGGAATGAATGTGTGGCACAAATAGCTGTATTGATCAAGAGATAATGGAATCTTGTCCTCGCTCTTCTTCCACCGCCCCCATCCACCCACCCCCCCACCCTTCAACATTTTCATTTCCTCTCTCGTCTAGCCGGGGTGCACTCTCTTTTGTCTCAGGCGGAAGCGGAGCGCCTCGTCTTTGTGCTCATCAGCGCTCCTCCTCTACTCCTCTTCTAAGTAGTTAATTGCATTAGCATAAGGAGAAACCGGGCCGGCGCTGCGCTATGGTTTATGTAATTTTGCTAATTCAACATTCTGAGGCTTTCTCGCCAGGCCTTGCACCAGGCACAATTAGGCCCTTGGCAGCTCACTATCGTCTTTTGGTGGGAAAGACAATAATAGAAAAGAAAAGAGATGATGGATAGTAAAATAGTAGAAGGAAGAAAAAAACGCTGAATAGAAAAAAAGAAAAATTATAAAAAAAAAAGTTATCTTAATTGTTTTTTCGGGGGGAAATTGGCTCAGCTGAAGGGCAATTGTGGGGGTAAGTGGGCGTAGGACTCATTAGCAGCCATGCTGTTGTCGTGAGACATGCTGCTTTGAGGTTTTAAATGGCAGGAATTTGAAAAGGCCTTATTCTCCTGCTGTACAAGCCAGTGTTACATCTCTGTCTGTCTATCTGTCTGCCTGTCCCTGTTCGTGTCTCACAACGCCCCCTCTGGTTACTTTGTCTTAGCACAGCTCTTCCTGCTTCCCTTAGCTCCGCCCACTCCCACACCTGAGACCTATCTGTTACCCATTAGGCCGTGTATTAAGACCCCTTTGTTTGCCCTCTCTGTTTGTGAGGTCTCTGTGTTTTCCACCCTGTGATCGGTCTGTGCTGTTGGTTTTCCTCGTGTTAGTGCTACACTGTTGTCCCTTTGTTGGACCTTGTTGTTTTCCTGGTGTAAATCTTAACCTTGTTCTTGTTTTTAGTGTTTTGTAGTGTTCGTGTTGGTCTTCAGTTCTTTACCCTTGTTTTGTTTCTGGTTTCTATTTTGGACATGTCTTTACTCATACCCTCCTGTGTGTTGAACCCTGTCACCCGGACTGAAGCAAATATAACCACTATGCTCTTGCATCCTACCGCAACCCCACTGTTAGTCAGGAGCCTAACGAGTAAGCCAAGGGCCACAGTGGTGGTGCTAGTGAAACTGAACTCAGCGGTCAGTTGAGCATGACTAACCTGACTTGCTTTGACTACTGAATGAAATTTCCAAATTTCCATACAGGAATTGGTATACTGATGCACTATTGACTGTAGGCCTGGCCTTCCAAATTCTGACAAGCTGATCCATCCAGCCCCTCCCCCCGGCCCCTTTTTAAGTTTTACTGTCCCA
>JAMWET010000565.1:17500-27500 GCA_024036415.1 Prochilodus magdalenae
CAACATCCCTGGAGGTACACACACGTGGCCTCCACTTTTGCATCCACTCGTCTGGTGGACCTGCTACAGCATAGTTTTCAAACAGACCTTCACTGTTTTGGAATTGCTGGTTCCCTTTCTTCACTTTCTCACCTTACTGGATGGGAATATAGGTGACTGAATCTAGGTGTGCGATATAAACCTAACCTAGCATTCTTCAGTTTGGAAGGGGGGGGTAACCTGTGTAAAGGTGTCCTTAACCGTTAGGAGGGAGGCTTTTCTAGAAAAATCCTTAATAAAAGTGCCTTTAGGTGAGGAGCCTAAACCCCCACCCGTGTAGGCGGCATCAGTGTGCTAAAAACAGTGGGCCATTGTCTGTCTGAACGAAATGACTACAGTACAATAAGCTTGTCTTACATATACTCCATCACTTCAAAAGTCCTTGTCACTTGACCATGGAATTCCATTTTTTGATGTTATTCTAATCCGGATTTCTTTCTGAGTGTGTCACCAGGCTCTTTCAGAATAGAGATGTAAAGTAAATCCTACTATCAAAAGAAACCCTGGAAGACAAAACCGCAGTTTTCCACCAGGTGAAAAGCCAACCACCGGAGCTTCATGACCAAGGTACAGGCGGTTGTTTCTCCCAGGAAAGGTGGAAAGTGAGGGAACTACAGCTTACAGCTACTCTGGATTGCAGGGAACTTTTTTCATCCTGAAGAAGAGTCCAAAATTAAGACTACAGCTTAGTTTTTATTTTAAACAAATAAAACTTTTTGTTCCCCTTTTTACTTGTCTAGTAAGGGATTTTTTGACAGGGGAAAAGAATCCTTGAAAAAATTGGCAAGTGGGGGCTTAGTTGGCTAACTTAGCTTAAAGGTGTCCCTGGTGTTCTTTTACCATTTGAATTCATACAAGTGTGTGACTGATAACAGCAAAGTTTAAACAGCTAATAAATGTTATAAAGTTCCAACCATAAGGAGGTGGGGTGTGAGTGCAAGTTTGCCCCCCTGGTTTGGGAAGAAGAATAAAAGTTGAACCAGAATCCAATAAACTGATTGAAATACCCATTTAGACCTGTAATGGAAATGCAATATTTTATTGAGCTTACACATAACAGAAGTACTTGTCCCCCCCCCCCCTTTTATATAGTGTAGGGCCGCCATGTTTGGCTTTAATGCAGAGGACCGTTCTTTTTTGTTTTGGAGCTGTAGAAAGGTTTTCCCTGAATGGTGGTCCCCCTGTTGATAATCCCATCCCCATGCAGCCTTGAATATTCTTCACACAGTTTCCTTTTCCTGTTTTTTCCTGCAGATGGTGGGCGGTTAGGGGTGGATGTGGAAAATGGAGAACCCAGGCCCCTTCCTGGAACATGTGGACCAGGCCAGTGGCCCCCAAGGGGCCTCCCACAACACCCAATTCCGTTGGTCGACTCCACCAAGACACAAGCGGATTTTTCGTCACTGAAGATTGACCCGCTTGGCCCCCACTAAGGTTCCCACTCCATGGACAGGCCTGGGCAACGACACCAATGGGCGGTCTTTTGGGGTGGTTGTACATGGGTGGTTCAGGGCAAGTCATCGTAATGGTCTGGTGGGCATGTAAGTCCTGTGTCCCCTGCAGCCCCTTCCCTGCCCATGGTAACCAGCACTAAACAGGAATGATTTCATGGAGGGGCATCAGCCGCTTTTACTGGGATGTCAACAGTCCCCATGCTGGTTGAAATACACTCCAGACACTATTGGACCATTCCCATCAGTTCTCTTTTTAATGTGGGTTCCATGTAAGGTCTTATTTAGATCCTTTCATGTAGCCACTGCCAACCAAACCCGCATGCTATAGCAAGTAGTATAAAAATAAATAAACGCATGTAACCATGTTGGCATTTCAGTACATGATGATAAGACCCCTCCCCTTGCCCCAGGGCCCATATTTAACATTTTATCGCATTTTATCTGACGCTCCTTATCCAGAGTGGACTTACAAGGTAATCTATATTACAAGGGAAGGCAATTGTAAGTGTTTAAGGAAGTCCCCCCGTTGCCCCAAGGACTCCTTATTGGGGGTAGCACAGCATAGCCCACCCAGACTTGGGATTTGAACCCCGTCCCTCCCACAATGCGGTGAATGCTCCCTGGCAGGTAGTGGGTGTTTATCCTGCTGAGGCAAACACCCAACTACTAAATGTCTGTGTCAAACCCTTCTCTATCTCCTCCCATCTTTCCTCAAATTGCTGTTAGACTCTTTATTCTTGAGGCAAAACCTCGCCTGCCAAAGGATGCTACCTAACAAACAACAGCATGAGTCAGACTGGAAAGCCCCTGGCCACTTTATTTAGTCAGTTCAGGTGTATAGTGGAGTAGCCTGACCTTGCTTAAATCACATCAATGGACAGACGTGAAACCTGAATCATTCTCATGTCTCAACCGTGTCCAGAGCAAACCCCACCAAGTTTCATTCCTGTCCTGTCGGTTGGTTCCTTCTGGGTTGCAAGCTTTATTTCTTTTTAGGATGCATTCACAAATTAGGTTACTTAGGTAAAGGTTTTCCTGATAATCCTGCCTGTGTGGGGATTTCCTCTCCTTTCCAACGATGAAACATAAAAGTGGACTTTTCATTGCTAGTATCTGCCTCCACCTTGTGAAGAAATCTTAGCTTCCCATATCTTTTCCCTGGAAAAACTCTCACTTGTTTCTGGAACAAAACGTTTATTCATTCTCATAATCAGACAGAACTACAAAAAACCTTCAATCAATTCATCCTTTAATTAATTCCATTAATCTTTACGGCCACTTTGTCTTTTTGGGTTTGGTTGCGGAGGGTCCCTGAAAGCTTGTCTGAAGAAGCTTTGTTGGGCGTAAGGAAATCCAAAAACAAGAGATTCCTAAATGTTTTTGGCCTGACAAACCTTATTATTTATATTTTGTTTACAGATAAACACATTTCGTATTGGATTCCTGGCAAGACAACCTGAGGACCCAGTTGGGACGGAGGCATGTTTTTTACGCACTGTGTTTGCATCGACCTTTTCCGTTTAATTTGGCACTCCTTTAAATGGTTTTGGAAACTAAGGAATACTAATTTGCTGTAATTTTCCCAAGTGGAAATGCTCAGTACAAGCCTCCAACGGGACTTTTGGCGTCTCAAACAGTCCCGTGGTCCATTGCTGTCTGCTTTGTTACTGGGCATTGTTTCCTGATGTAAGAAAACACAGAGCCTTTTGAAATATTTACACCTCCGTAATGTCAGTATTACGTTGTCATAACATATGTGGCCACCCATGACATGGGCACGGCTGGCCTTCCATGACATGACTGATCCTGACACCGTTTTCCACGTCTTGGTGGGGTAAAATCCAGGTGGATTGTTTCTGCTTTTGGCACAGAGAACTTGATGTCCATGTTTCCCTCATTTTTCACTACAGACTAATCTGTGATGAGCATCAGCAGAGAATGGTGGATTAAATGAGGTGAATTGATGGTAAAACACCTCAGTTCTAATTGTTTTTGGATTGGATTGTTTGGCAACAATGCTTCGAAAAAAGAAGCTTGGCAATCAGGTGGTGCAGCATGACCCATCATCCCGGCGTGCTGTGAAATGAGTCAACTTTTTACATGTTTATTGTGGGACAAATAGGTCCACCGTATGACCAAAAACACATCCCCTAATAGCATGGTCCTGTTGACTGATTTGGCATGGACCTGGACCTTCAGACAACCCTTGCAATCACAGAATTGCTCAGTTTGCACCAGAATTTGGTGGATGCCTTCCAGTCAACACTCCTCAAGTGTTTCCTGTAGAACTCGGATTTTTTAGACACCGTACGGTTTGCCATCACACCTGCAGATTCAGCTCCTGCCTTCACCCTATGGTCTTTGGCTACGCCCAAATAACAGTCACTCCTATTCAGCCAATCAATTAACCATCTGCCTCTGGAGCATTTTTTCCCACACAATGGGAACGAGACTTCCCTGCACTGTAGCACCTCTTCTCAATCTATCCTTGTGCAGCGCCACCTGCAGGAGACTGAAGTTTTACTACCCGCCTTATACACTGCAACATGATCAATTGAAAGTGGTCCTTTCAAAACATATTGCTTTTATAAAAGCCTCCTGTAAATTAGCCACAATGATGTAATAAAGCCTGGGTTTAAAATTGCTTATTATGTAGTAGTTACATAGGAAATTTAAGCTAATTTGCTAAATTCGGGGAACCCCGTTTTACAATGTAAGCCGAGAGCCCACAGGGAGGTAGAAAAAATACCAAACAAATTAAATGTGGTAAAACTAACTTTTTTCAAGTAGAAAATAAATTATTATTATTATTATTATTTATTATTATTTATTAATAATATATTAATATATAAATAATAATATATAATAATAATAATAATAATAATAATAATAATTATTATTTCTACTTTTGAAAAAAGTAGTTTTTTACAAATTTTAATTTGTTTTTGGTATTTTTTCTACCCTCCCTGTGGGCTCCTCGGCTACATTGTTACACGGGTTTTCCCAATTAGCAAATTAGCTTTTAATTTCCTTATGTAACTACTTACTAAATAAGGCCATTTTAACCCAGGCGTATTTACATTCTGGCTACTACAGGAGGCTTTTATAAAGCAATATGTTTTTTGAATGACCACTTTTCCATTGATCATGTTTTGCATGTATTAAGGGTGATAGTAACCTTCCAGCTCCTGCAGGTGGGCGGCTGCCACATGAATAGATTGAGAAGAGGTGCTACAGTGCAGGGAATGTCTCGTTCCATGTGTGGAAAATGGCTCCAGAGCAGATGTTAATGATTGGCTAATAGGAGTGACTGTATTTGGGCGTAGCCAAAGACCATAGTGTGAAGGCAGTAGCTGAATCTGCAGGTGTATGGAAACGTACGGGTCTAAAATCCCAGTCTACAGGAAACCCTTGAGGATTGTGCCTGGAAGGGCATCCACCAAATCTGGTGCAACTGAGCAATTCTGTGATGCAAGGGTGTCTGAAGTCCAGTCCATGCCAAATCCAGTCACAGCATGCTATTAGGGATGTTTTGGTCATAGGTGACCTATTTTTCCCACAATAAACATGTAAAGTTGAATCATTTCAGCAAGCGATGATGGGTCATGCTGCACCACCTTATGCCAAGCTTCTTGAGCATTGTGCCAAACAATCCAAAAACAATAGAACTGAGGTGTTTTACCATCAATCACCTTCATTAATCACCATCTCTGGGCCTGAGCTCATCACAGATAGTCTGTAGTGAAAATGAGGAAAATGGACATCACAAGTCTCTGTTGCCAAAGCCAGAAACAATCCACCTGGAATTTTACCACAAGAGGTTGGAAAAGTCAGGCATCAGTCCCATGTCATGGCAACGCCCAGCCGTGCCCATGTCATGGGTGGCACATATGTGTATGAACGTAATACTGACCATACGGAGGTGTATTTTTCAAAGGCTCCTGTTTGTCGTCATCAGGAACAATGCCCAGTAAAAGCCGACAGCAATGAACCCACGGACTGTTTGAGACCGCCAAGTCTCCGTGGGCCTTTTGTAATGATCATTCCAACCCTTGGAAATTAACAGCAATTAGTATCCTTAGTTGTTCCAAACCATTAAAGAGTGCAAATTAAACGGAAAGGTGATGCCAAACACAGTGGGTAACCATGGCCTCCGTCCAACTTGGTTCCTCAGTGTCTTTCAGGAAAAAATCACAATACGAAATTTGTTTTATCTGTAACCAAATATAATTTAAAGTTTGTCAGTCACAACCTTATGATCTCCTTGGTTTTTGGATTCCCTTACGCCCAACAAGCCTCTCAGACAAGCTTCAGGACCCTCCGCAACCCAAAAGGACAAGTGGGGCTTTTAAATGAATTATGAAATTAATAAATTGGATGAATGATTGAAGGTTTTTGTAGTTCTGTCCTGATTTAATGAGAAATGAAATAACGTTTTTCCCAGAAGTGAGGTTTTTTCAGAAAGATTATGGGAAGCCTAAGATTCTTCACAAGGTGGAGCTACTAGCACTGAAGTACACTTTTATGTTCATCGGTGAAAGAGGAGGAAACCCACCACCAGCAGGAGTATCAGGAAACTTACCTACGTAACCTATATTTGGCATGCAATCCTAAAAAGAATAGCTTGCACCCAGAAGGAACCAACCGACAGGAAAATGAAAACTTGGTGGGTTTGCCTCTGACACTGTGAGACATGAGAAAATGATTCAGTTTTTTCCCCCACGTCTTGTCCATGGCATGTGATGTAAGCAAGGTCAGGCCTACTTACACTATACACCTTGAACTGACTAAATTATGTGCTCAGGTGCTTTCCATTTCTGAACTCCATGGCTGTTGTGTGTTGTTAGCATCCTTTTGCAGGCCGAGGGGTTTGCCTCAGATAAGAGTACCCCTAAATGCAATTTGAGAAGATGGAGGAAGATAAGAGAAAAGGGTTTGAAACATACATGTAGTAGTTTGGTGTTTGCGTCAGCAAGATAACCACCACTACCTGCCAGGATCCATCACCGCAATGTGGGCGACTGGGGTTCAAATCCCAGTCCCCTGGTGGCTATGCTGTTGCTACACCAATAAGAGTCCTTGGGCCAGACCTCCCCTAACAATCAAACATTGGCCTCCCCTGTAATATGGATTAACCTTGTAAGTCACTCCTGGATAAGAAAGCGTCAGCTTAAATGCCCATAAAATGTAAATAGGGCCCTGGCAAAAGGGAGGGGTCCTTATCAATTGTAACTGAAATGCCACATGGGTAATGCGTATAATACTGCTATAGAAATGCGGTTGGTGGGCAGTGGGGCTTACATGAAGGAATCTTAAACAGACCTACATGACCCCCATTAAAGAGAAACTGAATGGAATGTCCATAGTGGTCCCCCCTGGAGTGGACTCCTCAGCCATGAACCTTGTTGACATCAGTAAAGCGGTTGATGCCCTCCCATGAATCATCCCTGTGAGTGATGGTACCATTGGCAGAAAGGCTGCATGACACAGGACTCACCTGCCCACAGACCTTACGATGACTTGGCCCCTTAACCACCATGTACAACAACCACCACAGACCGCAATGGTTTCGTGCCAGGCTTGTCATGGAGTGGGACCTTAGTGGCCAGCGGGTCAAGCTTTCAGTGACGAATCCGCCTTTTTGTCTTGGTGGATTCGCCCAACGAATTGGTTGGGTGTGGAGGCCACCGTGGGTCACTGCACTGGTCCACATGTCCAGAAGGCCTGGTCCTCATTCCACCCTCCCACCCCTAACCGCACCACGTGCAGAAACTGTGTGAAGAATATTCAAGCTGCATGAGGATGGATTTATCACAGGAACACCATCAGGAAAACCTCTACAGCTCCATAACCCAGACGTTGCTGGCATTAGCAAACATGGCGGCCCTAACACTATACTAAGAAGACAACTACGTCTGTATGTGTAGCCTCCATAAATAATTGATCATACAGTCCCCTAAATGGTATCATCAGTTATTGATCCTGGTCTCCTTTTATCTTCCTTCCAACAGCACTGCACTCCCACACCCTCCTTTCTGGTTTGTAATTTTATACATATAAGCTGTTTTAAAACTGCTGTTATCATCCCCCAACACTGGTATGATTTCAATGGGAAAAGAACACAGGACCCCTTTAGCTAAGTTTAGCCAACTAGCACTTGCAATTTTCAGATTCTTCCCCCTGTCCAAAATCCCCTTACTAGAAGTAAAATGAACAAAAGTAAGAACTAGCTTGTATTCCTAATTTGACCTCTTTCTCAGATGAAGTCCCTGCATCCAGAGTAGCTGGTCGTTCCTCACTTTCAAACCTCCTGAGGAACGCTTGTACAAGTCCATGAATCTTCCGTGGTGGCTTCCCCATTTGAAAACTGCGTTTGTACCCTTCCAGGGGTTTTCTTTTGATATGTAGATTTACTTTACATCATCTATTTCTGAAGAGCCTGGTGACACACTCAGAAAGATCCCGCTTAGAGATAACATTCAAAAAAATGATCCATGTCCAAGTGACAAGACTTTGAAGTGAGTAATGTAAGACAAGCTTATTGTACTGTAGTCATTGTTCGTCCAGACGAGACAATTGGCACTGTTTTTTAGCACTGGATGCCGCACACGGGTTTAGGCTCCCTCACCTAAGGCACTTTTATTAAGGATTTCACCCTAGAGCTTCCTTCCTAACGTTAAAGGCACCTTTTACACTCCCCCCCCCTCCAAACGAATGCTAGGTTAGTTTATAATCGCACCTAGATCCAGTCACCTTATTTCCCCCCCATTCTAGTACAGGTGAAGAACCCGCAATCCACAGTGAAGTCCTGTTTGAAACTATGCTGATAGCAGCCGACCGTGGATGCCAAGTGGAGGCCACGTTAAAACCTCAGGGATTGTTGGGACATATCACTAAGAGAGACAATTAGTTTTATGTAAATAATTGCCGCTGTTTTGAGAGAAATCAGCTCTGCTCTTCATTTCAGATCAGTTGTAATAAGATAACCCATGGCTTATGGAGGGTCTGAAAGGACGTGTAGCTTGTTAAGAAGCCTCCTCCCTGAGAAAAGGGACCAGACCACATCCAACGAAGAAGATGCTGTGTTCTCAGAACAATTGGCCTGATACCACCCCAGACACCTTACCACCGTTAACTGTTCCTTGGTACTATATTGGAGTAGCAGAAAAAACAAGCTGAAACCAACTTCACAACATTAGAAATGTGGTAGTAACCTCAGGCTCCTGCAAGATGGCCGCTGCATGCGGATGATGGATCTATACATATCTGTTGGTGTTGGAGTGGTGGGTCCGTAGATCGGGAAGAGGTGGTTACAGTGAAGAAACGTTTCCAATGTGTGGAAAAATGGCTCCCAAGCAGAGTGTTAAATGATTGGATTAAAAGGAGGGACTGGGCCATTTTGTGCGTGGCCCAAGACTATGTGTGAAGGAAAGTAGTTTTCTGAATCTGGCAGGTGTAAAATGGAAGCGTACGGTCATAAGGTCCCTACCAGCAGTGGGCCTAAAATCCCAGTCCTAACAGGGAATGCCTTCAACTGAGTTTGTGCCAGGGAAGACATCACCAAATCTGGCACCAACCTGCACAACCATGAACATTGATTGTGGCTACATCCAGAAACTGGTCCCAGTCAATATAATCCCAATCACAGATGCTGTTGGTGCTTGGTGGGAGGTACTACAAGCCATTAGGTGTTGCTTTTAGTCCCCACAGGGGACTCCATTTTCTGTCCCAATGGGGGCTTTATATACATCCCCATTATATATATACGGATTTGGAGAATGAAAAACCCTCCTGATGGTAATCTATACACCCGCACACTGGAGAAGTGTACCAGAACCTAACCCCGACACCCCTACAAACACAGCAATGCGTTTTTAGCATGCTAAAGCCCGTCTTTAACCCCAGAACGTGCTGCGGCAACACTCTGTGCTACTGCTTTCTCCACTCCCTGATCAGGGCTTTTAAGGACTTTAAGTACTTTCCTACTGAACATCTGCATATGAGCCAGGAGCGGCTCCTCTTGGCCCAGCGGGGGTCCTCCATTCCACAATGCGCCGAGACCAAAAAAAAAAAAAATTCAGCAGGCTTCAAAAAGAGCCCAGCCCCGGCTAGCTCCAAGACAACCGAATACAAAATGGATTTGTTTAGGAATTAGACGGCAGAACCCATTGGGTATGGGGACGAAAGGAAGTTCCTTCCTTCTCCTTATCTTTGGCTTTTCGGATTAGGTGTAACATGGTCGAGGCACGAACCCGCCCCAACATCAGTTGGGGAAGGTCAATGACAGCTGCGAGAACATGGAAAATGAACGGAAGTCGTGCCTTCTTTTTTTTTCGGCCCTGTGTTTAAACACATTTTTCCTGATGGAAATTCCTTGTGGAATGGAGACAGACAGTCAGGGTGGCTAGGCACTAGTCTGGTGGGTAAGCCTTTGTAAGAAACAGGTGTGGGAGGAGCACCAAAAAAGGGCCCTGGTTAACTATGTTCCCCCGATCGTCAGTAAACTT
>JAMWET010000565.1:30000-36680 GCA_024036415.1 Prochilodus magdalenae
GAAGGCCAAACTTTTTATTTTTAATAAGCAAGACCGTTAAGGTGAAGAGGTTTTGTTCCAAGCAATGTTTGGGGCATTTCTGTTGATGGTGACATCATGAAACGGCCATGTGATTTCAAATGCAGCTGATTTTCTCAAATCATGTCAAAGAATTTTACTCAAATTGATCATAACTTGCTTTTTAAGACAGACAGTGACAGAAGGCAAGCTTTATACCACTATTCACATTCATTAACAAAATATAATAATAGATTATAATTAAGCTGGTGTTTATTACAGCCTGTTATGGTAAAAGGGTTACTAAGAAATTCTTAACTTTGTAAAATTTAATAAATAAATTTAAATGAGCCATGGTGACTATGTTTTAAAAAGTACTGTTACAGAACAGGTTGGGTTCTAGACTTTGCTTTGACTGGATGGGACAATGAAACATAGAAAGTGGCCGGGGGGGAGGGGCTGGATGGATCAGCTTGTCAGAATTTGGAAGGCCAGGCTACAGTCAATAGTGCATCAGTATACCAATTCCTGTATGGAAATTTGGAAATTTCATTCAGTAGTCAAGGCAAGTCAGGTTAGTCATGCTCAACTGACCACTGAGTTCAGTTTCACTAGAACGACCACTGTGGCCCTTGGCTTACTCGTTAGGCTCCTGACTAACAATGGGGTTGCGGTAGCATGCAAGAGCATAGTGGTTATATTTGCTTCAGTCCGGGTGACAGGGTTCAACACACAGGAGGGTATGAGTAAAGACATGTCCAAAATAGAAACCAGAAACAAAACAAGGGCAAAGAACTGAAGACAAACACGAACCACTACAAAACAATAAAAACAAGAAACGAGGTTAAGATTTACACCAGGGAAAAACAACAAGGTCCAACAAAGGGACAACAGTGTAGCACTAACACGAGGAAAAACCAACAGCAAGGAACCGATCACAGGGTGGAAAAACACAGAGACCTCACAAAACAGAGAGGGCAAACAAAGGGTGTCTTAATACACGTCCTAATGGGAAACAGATAGGTCCTCAGGTGTGGGAGTGGGCGGAGCTAAGGGAAGCAGGAAGAGCTGTGTGCTAAGACAAAGTAACCAGAGGGGGGCGTTTGTGTGAGGACACGAACAGGGACAGGCAGCCACAGATAGACAGACAGAGATGTAACACTGGGCTTGTACCGCAGGGAGAATAAGGCCTTTTTTCAAATTTCCTGCCATTGAAAAAACCTCAAAGCGGCATGTCTGACGACAACAGCCATGGCTGCTAATGAGTCCCCTACGCCCACTTACCCCAACAATTGCCCTTTCAGCTGAGCCCAATTTCCCCCCGAAAAAAAAAAACAATTAAGAATAACTTTTTTTTTTTTTTTTATAATTTTTCTGTTTTTTCTATATCAGCGTTTTTTCTTCCTTCTACTATTTTACTATCCATCATCTCTTTTCTTTTCTTATTATTGTCTTTCCCACCAAAAGACGATAGTGAGCTGCCAAGGGTCCTAATTGTGCCTGGTGCAAGCCCCCTGGCGAGAAAGCCTCCAGATGTTGAATTTAGCAAAATTACATAAACCCATAGCGCAGCGCCGGCCCGGTTTCTCCTTATGCTAATGCAATTAACTACTTAGAAAGGAGTAGAGGAGGAGCGCTGATGAGCACAAAGACGAGGCGCTCCGCCTTCCGCCTGAGACCAAAGAGAGTGCACCCCCGGCTAGACGAGAGGAGGAAATGAAAATGTTTGAAGGGTGGGGGGGGTGGGTGGAATGGGGGCGGTGGAAGAAGAGCGAGGGACAAGGATTCCATTATCTCTTGATCAATACAGCTATTTGTGCCACACATTCATTCCCCCAACCTGCTAGTGGTGAAAGAATGCCACGGAAATGCACACAGACAGTTATACTCGGCCTAGCGCGGCCTCCCAAGCCGGGCCCTAATACGATTTGGTGGTTTTTTGCCATATAAATAATGTTATGAATTGTGAGCAGGTGGGGGTTTACATCACTTGGGTCCTTGATGGCTCCTCTTGAGGTTGAGCGGAGGAGAGTGATTAATATGCACTAGTGATTTTTAAACCACAGGCTTCCATCACGGAGCCTGATAATTTGACTAAAGCTGTACACTTTGGAGAGAGCCGAGTGGGCTGTAGTTTCCAGTCTAATATATCTGGAATTGGAGATGACAGCAGTTGTTTAGGGAGAAATATGGTAACACCCTCAAATGGAAATCGGTATTTCATGGCTGTTTTATGGCAGGCCTCTCCAGTTTTTATTAGCTACACCCAACGTTTGGTTGGTTGACACGTTCTCTACCGAGAGCAGACCCAAACATCAAAATTCTCTCTGGAAATTTTTCACGGTTGTATCAGGGTGATGGTAGGGTTGGTGTATGGTGCAGATCCCATCAAGCAATGGAGCCCAGTTTCAACAAGGCACTGTGAAGGCTGGTGGTGGTTACATAATGGTGTAGGGTGTGTTCTCATGGCATGGGTTGGGTCCACTGGTCCGGTTTACCACGTCATTGATAGATGTGTGCCGTGTTTTACTGTTTGCTGGACGTTTGCAGCTCTACATCAACTTCATGAAGTTCCTCATGGAGTAAGGAAATATTCCGGAAGGATAATGCAGGTTGGTTCAAGGAGCTTTCCGGAGAGTTCCGCTGAACGGTGTGGCCTGCATGTTCACTTGAGCCCAATTAAGATATTCCAGTATCATGCCTCGTTCAAACCCTGATCATTCACACTGCCTTGCCATTAACACACCAGCAAGTGATTAACTTATACAGGTGTGGGTGTTCCCAGTTGATCCCCTGAAGTAACACCACTTCATAGTCGATGGACATGCTGCTACTCCATCACTTTTGCTAGGTCAGTGTATGTTTGGCCTTTGTGACTGAGGTAGCCAAATCCACTTACTAGTAGAGGTGTCTACATACTTTTGGCCATGCAAGAATTAACATATGACTTTTTGAAAATATAAAAAAATATTTTAAAATAATAATAATAAAAATAAATACACCCCTGTTCTAGATAAATAATCCCCCCATTTACATGTTTCTTTACTTCAGCAGAGCCAGCCCCACTTTTCCAACGTTCAACGTGTCCGGGATTGTCCAGAGGAGGATGGGCTCCCCCACTAGAGCCTGGGTTCCTCTCAAGGTTTCTTCCTTTACTCTAAAGAAGTTTTTCCTTACCAATGTTGCCCCTGGCTTTAAGTTTAGGCTCTGTAGGAGGATGATGGGACTATAAATGCTACGTACTGTGAGTGACGGGATTCATAGATTGGGAAGAGGTGCTACAGTGCAGGGAATGTCTCATTCCATGTGTGGAAAACGGCTCCAAAGCAGATGTTAATAATTGGCAAAAAGGAGGGACTGAGCATTTGGGCGTGGCCAAAGACCATAGTGTGAAGGAAGTAGCTGAATCTGCAGGTGTATGGATGTGTACACCAGCGGATAAAACCCCACAGGGAATTCTCCTTGGAATTCTGCCAGGGAGGGCATCCACAGACATTTCAGTCACTTCATAAACCATGTACATACTGCTATCCCATGACAGGGTTTTGTTATGTCAGTGTCTGTTTGACCTAAAGCATATGTGACTAAAGTTGCCAAACCCACTTATAAGCAGAGGTGTCCACATACTTTTGGCCATGTAATGGAAGTAGACTTTAAAAACTCCTCGCCATATGTAAATTACAAGGTAGCTTAATAGTACTTCAGAGGCATTGTGTTGAAAAACGATTACCATATTATTACATATTAAAAAAAAAATTTAAATAAAAAAAAAATAAATAATAAATAAAAAAAAAACACCCCGGTTTTCTAGATTAAATATTGAATAATTCCCCCATTTTACAAATGAAATCACATAATTAAGTGACTTAACTACTAATACTCTTTTCTGCTCGGTAACGCCTTATCACACAGCTGAATCGAATGAGATTCCTTTTGATTTGAGGCGGTTGGATTATGCGGCAAATTGGTCCTGTCATGCAAAATACTCTTATTAAAAAACGTTACCCTGGGGCTCTCCTCGTATCTCGTGGAGATCCATTTAATATGTTAATTCAGCAGTAGTGTTGATCTAAAATCGCGTTTCTACTGGCGGGAACCTTGCGCTATAACATGGACCTTAAAGGCCTTTTGAAAGATTTCTTATGGACACTGGGACGCCCCCGAGCTTTAAAGTACGTGAGGTTAATTAGCCTGTATAGATTTTTTTCCAAATTGAGGATGTGTTCAACTTAATGGCCTTTGTTTGCTCCCTGAACTGCAGGGAAATGAACAGGACAGTCTACTTTTTATCTTTTTTGTCGTCTTGCTCTGCTGGTTCTTTTATGCCTCTGTTTGACCTCGTTTTTCTCACTGTGTTTTTTTTTTCCAAATGAGTTTCACATTCAGGAGAGAATCCACAGGAGAGCGCGCATTTGCAGTAAATCACAGAAGGCTTGTTTAACAAATCTGTCTTCCTGCAACATCCTCTATGTCCTTATAATACAGCCAGTACCGGGTGCAGTAAACTGCATGTCTAGTTGTTTGGTTGTCTGTGCACAGGGGTGTGGATTTGAGTGACATCCTGGATCCTGGAAATCCTAGATGAGACCTGCATGTCTTGAACTGGGACCGAGACCTGCATGTCTTGAACTGGGACCGAGACCTGCCAGTCTGGACCTGGGACTTGACGCTGGCCAGTCTGGACCTGGGACTTGACGCTGGCCAGTCTGGACCTGGGACTGGACGCTGGCCAGTCTGGACCTGGGACTGGACGCTGGCCAGTCTGGACCTGGGACTTGACGCTGGCCAGTCTGGACCTGGGACTTGAGGCTGGCCCGTCCTGACCTGGGATTTGAGGCCTGCATGTCTTGACCTGGGACTTGAGGCCTGCACGTTCTGACCTGGTACTTGAGGCTGGCACGTCCTGACCTGGCACGTCCTGACCTGCACGTCCTGACCTGGGATTTGAGGCTTGCCCATCTTGACCTGGGACTTGAGACCTGCACGTCTTGACCTGGGACTTGAGACCTGCCCGTCTTGACCTGGGACTTGAGACCTGCCCGTCTTGACCTGGGGCTTGAGACCTGCCCGTTTTTTTTTTGGGGTGGGGACCCCCCTGACCTTGGGGCTTGAGGACCTGCCCCCGTCTTGACCTGGGGCTTGAGACCTGCCCCGTCTTGACCTGGGGCTGAGGAGACCTGCCCGTCTTGACCTGGGTCTTGAGACCTGCCCGTCTTGACCTGGGGCTTGAGACCTGCCCGTCTTGACCTTGGGCTTGAGACCTGCCCGTCTTGACCTGGGACTTGAGGCTTGCCTGTCTTGACCTGGGACTTGAGGCTTGCCTGTCTTGACCTGGGACCTGAGACCTGCCCGTCTTGACCTGGGACCTGAGACCTGCCCGTCTTGACCTGGGACTTGAGGCTTGCCTGTCTTGACCTGGGACTTGAGGCTTGCCTGTCTTGACCTGGGACTTGAGGCTGGCCCATCTTGACCTGAAACTCAAGATCTTCAGGTCTTAACCAGGGATATGAGACCTACCTGTCTTGACCTGGGCCTTGTCTTTCTTGACCTGGTCCTTTAAAGTACATTTAAAGTAGCTTCTCTCTTATTTCCACTATAACGAACTAGCCTGCAAATACTTATTGTCACAGGTTTTTCTTCATGGTCACATTTGGTGCTGATGCAAGATCGATTTGTCATATCATCACTGTTCAAAGACAAACAAGTCTCTCCAAAATGGTAACTTTACAGGAGAGGGCAAAAACCTCATTTAATTTTTATGTAAGTCATTAGAACCAGACTTTTTACAAAATCAAGTTGAGCCATTTCTGTTGGTTCATACATCCCAATATTTTCACACAATGTAAATGGCAGCTCATGTAGTCAAATAAGACACAAAAATAAAAATCTACATATGTAAAAGGTACATGTTTTCTTTGAGCAGCAACACTATGCTAGCAAAAGCAAATGCTAGATCCCAGGCTAAGCAAAACTAAAGACCACCAGAGAGTGTTTTTATGGTTGGAGGTGGGATTATTCGACTGACAATATGCTTTTAATGGCCTTTATAAATAAAGCACCGTTATGAATGTTTTGATATGCTGTTTGCATTGGCTGCATTAGGCTGCAGGCTAGGCTGATATCCAGTGCCACAGGAGCTGGCAAGTCAAGCTTAAAGAGCTGAATGTGACCCGTGAGCCACGCGAGTTGGTTCCTCTACTCTGTTTCCTGAAGTTGTCACATTTCGTTTAACGTGTAGTTCCCACTCTGGCCATTTTGAAAGGATTCCAGCACAGTTTCCGATCCAGTACGGTTTTCACTGTGGAAATTTTTGACTGCCAGCTGTATTTTTCTGGCCTTGGTCCCTGTTTCAGCGGTTAATCCCCTAACTGGGCGAATTGGCACTGCGAGACCTTTTTACATAATTTTCAATGGTTGGGATGTAAACAAAGTCATTCAGAGCGATGTGAAATGGCTCATTCTAGAGAAACTGACATGGCGGTGATAGGAACCAGGGGCTTTGAGCAACACAAATACAGGCTGCTTCAATTTATCATCCACAAGGATCAGTGAGCCTATACACTCCATTTGGGTTTTCATAGGTTTGAAGTGCTGATTGATGGGTTGAAATTGATAATCTGGAAATATCTTCATTGCCTCACAATAAGAGGCCTGGTTTGATTCCTGGATTGGTTTGGGCATCC
>JAMWET010000566.1:0-5000 GCA_024036415.1 Prochilodus magdalenae
TTCACCACTGTTACCCCGACTGACACTATCACCACTGTTACCCCGACTGACACTATCACCACTGTTACCCCGACTGACACTATCACCACTGCTGGGCTTCGTGAGCTGAGCTAGGTGTGGAAGAGTAGCCATAGTGCTTCTCATGTCTGCATCCGCTTTCACAGTTTGCAGTCTCTAAATACCTGAGCCAGGTGCGTTCAGGTTTACCAGCAACGGTGGAAAATAACTACAGCTGTGTATAGTGCAGGCCAAGAATGCGTTTCTCCTGAACTAACTCTTTCTGTGAGACACTTTTTAAAGTTTCATCTGAGATTTATTTTTTAGATGACGTCAGAAACGATGTCCTCCTTAAAGCTTCCTCCAGCGAAATACTTTCTCCAGATAATGCTCCTAATAGGAGACATGGACAGTTTAAATATAGAGCATTTACAGAGAGAGTAGTGCTCTCTCTCTCTCTCTCTCTCTCTCTCTCTCTCTCTCTCTCTCTTTCTGTTTTTCTCCATCCATCTAATTATCTATTTCTCCACCATCCACTGGTCTGTCCGTCTGCTTATTTGTACAACTCGATCCAAACCTACCTGGGCTCGTTTCCACAGCGGACCCTCGCAGAACTTTCTGGTCACTAATGGATGACCTTTCGTCGCCGACGCTCCATTAGCTGCTCGCCACAACTTGCCTCAGCCTACAGAGGTCAGTCAATGAGCTCTTGACCTTAAGAAGATACCACTGTAGGCTTAATGGACGTTGAGTTGACCTTGCCTCCACCGTGCTGCAAATCCGAGCCACTTTATTTGTCGAGAAGCTAAAGCATCCCGGTGATGACGACCCCCAATGAGTGTATGCTGCATAACTAAATGGACGCCTGAAATCTGTCCTCACTCTTGTCCTTGTTTAGGGAAATCAGATAAACAACAACGGACAACAACAAAAACAAGCCCCCAGTCAGCTGTATGTAGTGGTAACCCCAAGGTGCAAAAGACAGAGGGTCCTGAAGGGGTCCCACTATTGATCTTGGACCCCCTGAATGCCTTGAAATCAACCTCTCAAATACAAAGCTCATTGCTTCACTTACGAAATGCTGAACTTCTGTTTTCAGGATGTTCCTTACTAACTACAGCTGTGGCACTGGTCTGCCTCAGGGTGGCACTGTAGCAAATTGGTTCACCCAATATGTCCTACGTAGCCTAACAACTGTTATTATGGTTGGCATGCCAATTAATTTCCCAGGAGTTTAATGGAAAGAATGAATTATTATATGAAATGGGATTCGTTTCGTAATTAATTCATTACTAGCATAAAATTGTGAAAAACCAAATACTGACAAATTTGAACATGAATTTCAGAATTTCTCAGTATGGGCTACAGTGTACCCCGCTGTCGCTTGAATAACATGTGCACTCGAGTTGGGATGGTTTGTTTAAAAGTCTTTTAAAAGGGCAAATTAATCTGAGCTTAATATGGCCAGAAATTAGCTAGAAATTTAATAGCGACCTGCAAAGCGTTATGAATCTTAAATATTTCTAACTGCTTGTCATTTCATACCACTTAAGAATAAGACTACCCTTATAAGTAGCATTGGACGATCTAAAATGAGTTTATTAATGGTCATTAAGTAGGTAATAAACACTTAATAAGCGGTTACAACATAGTGGCCTGTTTGCTTATTAATGAACTCACATTTATTTCTACCGTTAAAACTCAGATTTTGATGTTTCCTAATGTTTACTTCATGAGTCTTAAAACCTGTCCACATGTATTCATATTCACGTAGAGCAGCTCGTTTATTAATGTGCTGAAGTTATATCAGGCTCATCCTGTTGGTCTTTGAGTAGCATGCTTAGGGAGGTTTGTTGAGGCTCATTTGCGGTGTAAGTTTTAATCTAATGACCTGTATTATTGCATGCTGCCATGTGAAAAACTCTAATTAATGCATAATTACTGCTAATAATGTTCAATAAATCACATCATAGTCGTGTATACTTGGCCAAACTGTACTTCTATTGATTTTATGTAACATCAAGCGACTTATAATCAATACCTTAATAATTATTCATTATTACCATTAATAACTTCTCAAGATATTTTAATGGAGATCACTTCGTTTTCCGTACATGAGAACTGTTCTACTTATGAGTTCGATTTATTGGCATTTGATTGCTAAAATGGCATGAAATTTACAAATTTTTTTCCATTTTTGACAACAAAAAATCAGTAAACTGAATCAGTAAACTGATTTTTTCTTTCAGAATTTGGGTCATAAAGTGAAATAAAAAACTTGTTCTGCTATAAAATTATCAACTTTAACCATATGATGTTTTACAGTTTTACAACTAGCAATGCAAGCTTGTTAGAACTCCACATAACAGACCATAATTTTTAATTTAATTTAATTTAATTTAATTTAAGTCAATTTCATTTAATTTTTAATTTCTTAATTTTATTCTACTTAATTTAATTTAATTTAATTTAATTTAATTTAATTTAATTTAATTTAATTTAATTTAATTTAATTTAATTTAATTTAATTTAATTTTTAATTTCTGATTTTAATTCTAGTGAATAAACCTTTATAAATGTTTGATATGGACTGTACCAAACAAGCAATAAGGGCTTAATCAACCCCAAACATATATAACTTTAAATATATATAACTTAAAACCTTTTTTTCTGCCCTCAACAGATAGTGAGCCGTGTGAGGATGTAATTGCCCCCCAACCTCATTTCTTGCTTTCCGCTTGTTTTCATCATCCCATTGAATGTCAGGTCACTGCCCTGTCACGCGCACGCGCTCCCACTCACTGAGCTATTTTTCTGTTCTCCTACATTTCTCTGTATGTCATCTCTCCCCCTGTCCCCCTCCTCCAGGGGGGCTGGCGGTGTAATCCAGGCTCCAGGCTTCTTTACACCGGCCAGTTCTAATAGGATTGAGACGGCCAATCGCAAGCAGTGAACTAGCCATCGCTGTACCTCTACTGGCCAGGGCGGAGAAGTGGGTGGAAATAGTCCACCCTTGGTGGGCGGGGCCTACAGAGGGTGCCAGGAAAGAATGATGATCTCTTTAGTCTGACGTTGTGGGCGAGAGAGGGAGGGCGAGAGAGCGGGAAAAGGAAGTCAGAGAGAAGACGGAAAGTAATCATCTCCTATAAGAGCCAATAGGCAGCTGACTGTTGGATTGGTGAACTTTGCCCTTTCAGCCTGATCTTTTGTGCGGCCGTCCACCACCCTCTGTTCCTGTGCGAGTGCAGGTGGGCCAACGTCTCTGGACCTGGGTCCTGCTGGATGGGGATTTGTTAGACTGGCTGGTGCAGGTCGAGGTGTGGCCATGGCGGTGGCACTGGATGCGGTATGGGTGCGGGTGAAGGGGGTTTGCAAGCAGAACGGTCTGCTGATCCTCTCAGTGATGGCCGTCGTCATCGGGTGCCTGCTGGGGTTCTTTCTACGCACCAAGCAGCTCTCCGAGCAGGTATGTCCAACTGTGAGGTGTCCTCAGCCCCAAGGCAACACTCCTAGTACCTATACACCCCTACTAATCTACCTACACCCAACTCGCCATCACTCGTCCAGCCCCACTGACCCTCCACTCACCATCTCCAATCCTACCTTTCTGACCAACCCCAAAACACCTCCACTCACTGTCTCCCAACAAATACCACTGACCGTTCCCTACGTACTTCCACAATCCAACCCCACTGATAAAACACCACACAGCTCCATTTACCATCTCCAAATCAACCCAACACAGCTCCATTCATCATCTCCAAATCAACCCAACACAGCTCCATTTACCATCTCCAAATCAACCCAACACAACTCCACTCACAATCTCCAAACCACCCTCAACACACCTCCACTTGCCATTGCCAACAGCCACAACAGCCAGTCCCAACCTGGATCTTAAGTCCAGTTTCCAGTTGGTAATTGTTAATTAGGTGGCTAATTGAAATGTTGATAAACCTAAATGGCTGCATGCAGACCAATAATTACAAAATCCAGGCCTACATCTCTCCTATCTCGAACCTCACCTTACTTATCCCCCACCATTTTAATTACAGCTGTAATCAGTCCCAGCACAACCAAACACATCCTTAATTAACAATACCTAACACGAGTCTACTCACCACCCAAACAGAACCCAAATCACTCTCCCCAGCATACTCAACCCAGTCCAAATCACCTTCCCCAGCATACTCAACCCAATCCAAATCACTTTCCCCAGCATACTCAACCCAATCCAAATCACCTTCAACAGCATACTCCACCCAATCCAAATCACCTTCCCCAGCATACTCAACCCAATCCAAATCATCTTCAACAGCATACTCAACCCAATCCAAATCACCTTCAACAGCATACTCAACCCAATCCAAATCACCTTCCCCAGCATACTAAACCCAATCCAAATCATCTTCAACAGCATACTCAACCCAATCCAAATCACCTTCAACAGCATACTCAACCCAATCCAAATCACCTTCCCCAGCATGCTTAACCCAATCCAAATCACCTTCCCCAGCATACTCAACCCAATCCAAATCACTTTCCCCAGCATACTCCACCCAATCCAAATCACCTTCCCCAGCATGCTCAACCCAATCCAAATCACTTTCCCCATCATACTCAACCCAATCCAAATCATCTTCCCCAGCATACTCAACCCAATCAAAATCATCTTCCCCAGCATACTAAACCCAATCCAAATCATCTTCCCCAGCATACTCAACCCAATCCAAATCTCTTCCTCAGCATACTCAACCCAATCCAAATCATCTTCCCCAGCATACTCAACCCAATCCAAATCACTTTCCCCATCATACTCAACTCAATCCAAATCATCTTCCCCAGCATACTCAACCCAATCAAAATCATCTTCCCCAGCATACTAAACCCAATCCAAATCATCTTCCCCAGCATACTCAACCCAATCCAAATCTCTTCCCCAGCATACTCAACCCAATCCAAATCTCTTCCTCAGCATACTCAACCCAATCCAAATCACCTCC
>JAMWET010000566.1:10000-17500 GCA_024036415.1 Prochilodus magdalenae
ATAGGGTGTGAGTCCCAGCTGAGTGTACAGGGTGTGAGTCCCAGCTGAGTCTCTGGGGTGTGAGTCCCAGCTGAGTGTACAGGGTGTGAGTCCCAGCTGAGTGTACAGGGTGTGAGTCCCAGCTGAGTGTACAGGGTGTGAGTCCCAGCTGAGTCTCTGGGGTGTGAGTCCCAGCTGAGTGTACAGGGTGTGAGTCCGAGCTGAGTCTCTGGGGTGTGAGTCCCAGCTGAGTCTCTGCGGTGTGAGTCCTAGCTGAGTGTACAGGGTGTGAGTCCCAGCTGAGTCTCTGCGGTGTGAGTCCCAGCTGAGTGTACAGGGTGTGAGTCCCAGCTGAGTCTCTGGGGTGTGAGTCCCAGCTGAGTGTACAGGGTGTGAGTCCCTGCTGAGTCTCTGGGGTGTGAGTCCCAGCTAAATCTCTCGGGTGTGATTCCCAGCTGAGTGTACAGGGTGTGAGTCCCAGCTGAGTCTCTGGGGTGTGAGTCCCAGCTGAGTCTACAGGGTGTGAGTCCCAGCTGAGTCTCTGGGGTGTGAGTCCCAGCTGAGTGTACAGGGTGTGAGTCCCAGCTGAGTCTCTGGGGTGTGAGTCCGAGCTGAGTCTCTGGGGTGTGAGTCCCAGCTGAGTCTCTGCGGTGTGAGTCCCAGCTGAGTCTACACGGTGTGAGTCCCAGCTGAGTCTCTGCGGTGTGAGTCCCAGCTGAGTCTACAGGGTGTGAGTCCCAGCTGAGTCTCTGCGGTGTGAGTCCTAGCTGAGTCTACAGGGTGTGAGTCCCAGCTGAGTATACAGGGTGTGAGTCCCAGCTGAGTCTCTAGGGTGTGAGTCCCAGCTGAGTCTCTGGGGTGTGAGTCCCAGCTGAGTCTCTGGGGTGTGAGTCCCAGCTGAGTCCCAGCTGAGTCTCTGGGGTGTGAGTCCCAGCTGAGTCTACAGGGTGTGAGTCCTAGCTGAGTCTCTGGGGTGTGAGTCCCAGCTGAGTCTACAGGGTGTGAGTCCCAGCTGAGTCTACAGGGTGTGAGTCCTAGCTGAGTCTCTGGGGCGTGAGTCCCAGCTGAGTCTACAGGGTGTGAGTCCCAGCTGAGTCTACAGGGTGTGAGTCCCAGCTAAGTATCTAGGGTGTGAGTCCCAGCTGAGTCTCTGGGGTGTGAGTTCCAGCGGAGTCTATACGGTGTGAGTCCCAGTTAAGTCTTTAGGGTGTGAGTCTCAGCTGACTCTCTAGGGTGTGAGTCCCAGCTGTGTCTATAGGGTGTGAGTCCCAGCTGAGTGTACAGGGTGTGAGTCCAAGCTAAGTATCTAGGGTGTGAGTCCCAGCTGAGTCTCTGGGGTGTGAGTTCGATTTGACTTGAGTCTTGGCAGTGAAAGTCCAGGTCAAGTCTTAACCCCTAGGGGTGCAAGTCAGAACTAAGTCTCTGGGATTTGAATCCGAGTTGAATTGATGTTGGTTCTAATCTCATAAACTAAGTCATGAACTGTAAAGCTACATTGTGACGGCTGAACAAACTAAACTGTACAGGTGGACCTCAGTGCTCAAATCTCACCTAAGGTCCATCCCAAGAAGCATGTTCAGACTTTTTATAGTTAAGAGTTTTGTGAACCTAACAAATTCAGCTCTGAAACCAAACTCTACATGGTGATGGCAGGTCACACCTGCCTGTAACCTCTGTGAACCTCAGGCTTATATATTCAACGTTATGGCTAATGCTTCTCATACCATGATACTTTTTAATAGAAGTAGGATAAGAGTTATAGTAAGAGTTGTGAATTGTTAATGGAGAACTGAAACCAAACCTACATGGTGTTCTTGAAACCTGCCTATAACCTCCTGAGACCCCAGCATCCTCATATGAGGACGTTACATTTCTGCTTCTCTGCACCATGATACTTTTTAAACCCTTTGACCCTTTGGCCTCATATGAAGACATTACATTTTTAAAACGTTGACCCTTTGGCCTCATATGAAGACATTACATTTTTAAAACGTTGACCCTTTGGCCTCATTTGAGGACATTACATTTTTAAAACGCTGACCCTTTGACCTCATATGAGGACATTACATTTTTAAAACGTTGACCCTTTGGCCTTATATGAGGACATTACATTTTTAAAACGTTGACCCTTTGGCCTCATTTGAGGACATTACATTTTTAAAACGTTGACCCTTTGGCCTCATATGAAGACATCGTTTTTTCCCAAACAACTTTGTGTACAATGACACCGTTTAGCTTTTATACTCTTTAGGTCCTACTGATCCCAAATAGCTAGGAGAAATTAAAATTGCACACCAAGCAAGTCCGGGTCTTAGAAGGATAAAGAGAGCAGAGTGTGAGTTTAGACTGTACTGTGAAATTAGTTTCCAATAACAAGCATTCGGAGAATCTGCCCTTTAAAACAGGTCAGAATGATTTATGAACATATTTGTGCAATTTGGAGCTACGAAGAACATTGCTCGGACTCTCTCTGCGTCATGCTCAATAGAATTTATCCACCTTCATAAACCTGGTAAATTGGCTAGTTACCTCCATGAGTACATACAGTGCAGAAGACTGAGACCAGAGAGACAATCTAGAGTAATTTAATTTAAAAAAGTAAAATGAAGATGAATATTTTAAGATTCCACATGTTTTCAGGTCTCTATTCAAATGTAAGCACACTTGTGACAATAACCACATTAAGGTCTTTGTGTACAAAGCTCAGTCCTGTCTCTTCCTGTCAAACTCATGGCCAGGTGACTCTTCTTCCAAGGCTTTTGGACTCCATGGCAGAAATTCTGAAATTCATATCAATATTTCAAGGACTCCACTTTTCACTCAAAATAGAGTCTGTAATAAAGCAAACTGTTGAATGGTAAACAAATGCAAAATTAGAAAATGTCTACTCCAGCCAGGTAGAGGATGTAAACTCCGTTTCTAAGCAGAAATGATGAAAAACGATGTTTTCAAAAAATTTGATTTCAAATTTTGAGAAACTTAATTATTTTTATTACTATATAATATTATATAGTTACTAATATTATTATTATTATCCTTATTATTATTATTATTATTATTATCACATAATAAGTGTTATTATGTGAATAATTAGGACTTTGGAATAATATGTTGCTATAAAGAGATACGGTTTTGACATAGTAAGTCCTCATTTTAAACTACTGAGTCTGTAGTTACAAAAATAAAACACTACTTATGAACCACGTATAAATCTATACATCACTTTTACATAATTAGCCAATATTTAGAGAAATCCAGTCACAATTATTGTCACGTCACATTTACACAAGTGTGCAGGTGAGTGAAAATCTTAGGTGTGTAGTTCCTCACAGTACTTTAATACAACCCCCACACACAGACACTACATAAACGATACATACACCAGAACAGTCCCTCTTATCCAAATACGTACATGCTCATATAACAGTCATACAAAGTTATGAAAAAGAAGAAATGATACATACAGATGTAGACTTTTTAATGTAGGTCATTTGGGGACTTTGAGGTACATAAAAGCCGGGTATATACAGAGGACAGAATTTTGATATATATACCATATGGTACCACTTTAGAATAAGACCACCTTTATACTAATTTATAAACAGTTTACAAATATGTTGTTATTGGTTATTAGTTAGGTTATAAACACATTACAAATATTAATAAGCAGTTGTAACAGATTAATACAACTGGCAAAAATGTGGTGAATATGTATGGAAGCCGACAGGGTTTATGCGGATTGATGGAAAAGATAAGGTAAGATCAGTAAACATCAAAATTTTATCTTTAATGGTATAAAAGTATGCATGTTCAATGCTACACTAACAAGTCATTATATGTTGTAACTGCTTATTAACGATTTTAAAGTGTTTATGACCTAATTAATGACTATTAATAAGCTCTTTTTAAACTATTTATAACTCTTTATAAAGGTAGCCTTATTCTAAAGTGGTGCCTATCATATCATACAATATATAGACAGAATACAATATATAAACATGTTAAATATTATGATATTCTGCATCTTATTTATGACTTAATAAGCCAGTTATTTTCACATAGCAGTTTTTAAAAAATGTTTTTGTCATTTGTAGGCCAAATATTCAGAGAAAATATGCCATCATTTTGAAATATGTCCAATAAGAAGCCAGAATCTTTACATACAAACACAAGAAACTATAAAAACTATAGCCACATATATCATTTATTTTATTTTATTGAAAAGTGCTTCTGTACATTATCAGGGTCTCAGACTTGTGATGATGAATGGACCAACAGAAATGGACCGGAATCTCTTGGAAAGACGTCTGGTTCCATTGACTTCCATTAGAATTCAGTCAGGGTTTGGGCCTCCCCAGTAAAGGTACGCTGTAGAGACACTTGTTTTTCGTTGAACTCGAACAGGATATGAATTATTACAGTGCTTGTTTACCACAGTCAGTCAGCGGCTGATCCGAGATCCGGCAGGAGTAGAATCCCTCCAGCAGCCCCGATTTCATCTTCCCGGCCTCTCCTCTCTTTACAGCTGTGCACTAAGGCACCGGTTTTCAAAGGCCAGCTCTGTTTGCTTTCAGTGTCCATTCAGTAATCAATGAACATTCCCAGCCCTCATCTGACACCTCCTCCACCTGGCTCCACCCACTCTCACACCTGCAGCTGATCTAGGACTCATTAGGACTGCTATTTATACCCCACTGTTTGCTCAGCCTGGTTGTCTGAACCGTGTTTCCCCGCTGTTCTTGATTCGTGTATCTGTAGCATTCGTGTTGGTTTCCATGGTTTCGACCCCTGCTTTGGTTTCTGGATTTAGTCTTTATGGATACGTCTCTGATGATGCCTGCCTGTGTTTTGACCCCTGCCCCCTCTGATAGTGATTTCTGGACCGACCCTAATAAAACCACCTGCCTCAACCTCCATATTACAACCTGTACCAGGTAGCTAATCGATTGACCTTACCTTACCTGTTGATGTGCATTGGACGGGGAAAGGGGACGAGGCCACTGGAGAGTGGGAGAGAGCTGAGCCGGCTGTCCAAGAGTCTAACAATGGAAAAGAACACTGGGAGGAATGAAGAGGGTGAAGGCTGGGAGGGAGGTAATGAAACGAGTTCCTGCATACGGAAGTACACCGTGTACCAGAGCGCACCTGAGTGGTCTTATCTGTCCCCCTGGAGTTAATCATCCTCATTCTCTCCGAGAATAGGAACGATGATCTGTGATTGACAGCTCCTCTCTTCAGCCAGGAGAGAACTAGCGCCTTAATTAGCCTGTTTGTTCCACTAGGTGGCAACGTTCCCAGGAGGTCTCGCAGGACAAGACGAGGCAGAAAGTTCGGCCAGCTCTTTACATCCTGATTGCTGAACCGGGTTTTGACGCACAGTTGATTGTTGGAGAGCTGGTGGGTTCTAGACAAATACAATAGGAGTGTGAATGCGAGCGAGAGGGAACGAGAAGCAAGCCGCCGACGCAAAACAATAAAGCTGATACACACAAAAGGAACGTCACAATAGGAATTAATCACCCACACAACGCTTCCCTGCAGCATCTGCTGGGGGTTCCCGCGCCATGGGCAGTTCATGGGAGGTCCTGAAGCATCTGAAGGACCTTCAGAACTTTGTAATAAGGCTGCTGGATGATGGGCAGGTAAGAAGCGAGACAAGATACAGATATAGGTTCTGCTGGACTGTGCTCTGGGCGAGGACTTTTGATGGTTCCATGGACGGCAAAGAAAACCCAACAAGTGGATCCATGAACAGTCAAGTCACTTCTTAACTGAAGCCCAGATAATCCAACCCAGGCTTACTTTGGACATGTTCTGAGACCTGGTTCTTGGCAAGCTGGAGGTAGAAGAGGTCAGTCAGCACCAGGATGGATGGATACAGATCCAGATCCAGTAGTTGTGGAGGGGAAAGCTCCTTCCAGACTGATGGGACCTGTTAGCCCCTCTGGTGTGGCTACACCTCCTCACTCCTGTACTGCTTCCTCTGTAAGGCTTGGTCGGTATCATGAGCCCCTTCGTCCCACTTCAGTGCAGTTTTAGTATAAGGACATTTGAGGACGAGCCAATGACTCTGCAGTGTGAATGACTGTCAGTGGGGAAACCGGAGGCTCCTACAAACTCAAATCCACCACCGCGGCCTTCACCCGGAATAAACCGATCTGTTTATGTTCAGGAGAGAGCCGAACAAATAGCTTCCCTCATTCCTAATGTCCAGCCCGATATTCCCTTATCTATGTCAACGGAGCGGGTGACGGTGCATGATTTTCCGGTGATGGTTTATGCTGGTCTGGTGCTGGTTTATGCTGGTCTGGTGGTGGTTTATGCTGGTCTGGTAATGGTTTATGCTGGTCTGGTGGTGGTTTATGGATGCTGGTCTGGGTGTTATGTGCTGGTTTACGGTTTTATGCTGGTATGCTGGTCTGGTAACATGATTGGTTTGCTGGTTATGGCTGGTCTGGTAATGGTTTACGCTGGTCTGGTAATGGTTTACGCTGGTCTGGTGATGGTTTACGCTGGTCTGGAAATGGTTTATGCTGGTCTGGTAATGGTTTACGCTGGTCTGGTAATGGTTTATGCTGGTCTGGTGATGGTTTATGCTGGTCTGGTGATGGTTTACGCTGGTCTGGAAATGGTTTATGCTGGTCTGGTAATGGTTTACGCTGGTCTGGTAATGGTTTATGCTGGTCTGGTAATGGTTTATGCTGGTCTGGTAATGGTTTACGCTGGTCTGGTAATGGTTTATGCTGGTCTGGTGACGGTTTACGCTGGTCTGGTAATGGTTTATGCTGGTCTGGTAATGGTTTATGCTGGTCTGGTAATGGTTTATGCTGGTCTGGGCTGGTTTACGCTGGTCTGGTAATGGTTTATGCTGGTCTGGGCTGGTTTACGCTGGTCTGGTGATGGTTTATGCTGGTCTGGTGATGGTTTATGCTGGTGGTGGTTATGCTGGTAATGGGGTTGGTTAATGGTTTATGCTGGTCTGGTGATGGTTTATGCTGGTCTGGTAATGGTTTACGCTGGTCTGGTGGTGGTTTATGCTGGTCTGGTGGTGGTTTATGCTGGTCTGGTGATGGTTTATGCTGGTCTGGTAATGGTTTATGCTGGTCTGGTAATGGTTTATGCTGGTCTGGTGATGGTTTATGCTGGTCTGGGCTGGTTTACGCTGGTCTGGTAATGGTTTACGCTGGTCTGGTGATGGTTTATGCTGGTCTGGTAATGGTTTACGCTGGTCTGGTAATGGTTTACGCTGGTCTGGTAATGGTTTATGCTGGTCTGGTGATGGTTTATGCTGGTCTGGTAATGGTTTATGCTGGTCTGGGCTGGTTCTGGTAATGGTTTTTTATGCTGGTCTGGTGATGGTTTATGCTGGTCTGGTAATGGTTTACGCTGGTCTGGTGATGGTTTATGCTGGTCTGGGCTGGTTTATGCTGGTCTGGTGATGGTTTATGCTGGTCTGGTAATGGTTTATGCTGGTCTGGTAATGGTTTATGCTGGTCTGGTAATGGTTTACGCTGGTCTGGT
>JAMWET010000566.1:22500-40000 GCA_024036415.1 Prochilodus magdalenae
TGGAAGCTACTCACTGCATCAGTCAGGGTTAAATATCTGGTTGCCAGCTGAAACATAATCACCCCTGCAGTGATTATCCAATGGCAGGCTTTTACCTATTGGCTTAGTTAAATCCAGGTGGTGACCCTTTTTGCTTTTTTAGATTCTTACCTTCATGATATACCCTTTTATCAGACTTCTGTATATAACGTTGTTAAGAAAAAACAGTTTGTTGCCCTGAGGCAACATTAACGTTGTTGAGCAGACTCTCTTATCCAGAGCGACTTACAAGGTTAATCATATTACAGGTGGGCCAGTGTAGTGTTAGGAGTCTTGCCCAAGGACTCTTATTGGTGTAGCTCAGCCTAGTCATTCAGACCAGGATTCGAACCTCAGTCTCCCATATGTGGTGCTGGATCCCTGGCGTTATCTGCTGAGCTACACTTAACAATGCCGCCACCAACCACAACATCATGCCTCTGCTAGCCTTAAGTATAAAGATCTACCTCGCAGCTTGTTGTTTTGTTCCTGGTCTACAGCGATTGTCTCCTGGCTGTGATATGGGATTTGGAACAATGCTGTTTGTCCACCATACCTCTCATGCATTAGGCTGACGAAGCTGTGCACTTCTGGTGTACCCGGTCATATCCTTCATCGTCTTCACAGGCATTAAAGACTCACTGGCTGTATAACATAGAGACGTGTAGCTGTTGATATAGGGATTCGAAGAATCGGAAAGAAAAGGAGCTCATCTGTTTCCCGTGTAGCCTTTGTTAATGGCCCCACACAAGGGCTGTTCATACCGGCATCATCCATGGACCCTCTAGATCCTCGTTCCTTTCATTTCCTTTCATGTTGTATATGATGAGAGCGTCCTTCTCCTACTTGGGATGCTCCAATGGCTTTCAAGGACACGGAGTCATCAGTTCCCAGTGTAAGACCTTTTGGAACGTAACAGTGCATCAGCTTGAGAAGAAGTTGAGATGAAGGAAAGTGGAAATTATGAAAAAACGACTCACTCTGGAATGTGCTGTAGAGCATTGCGAGGCACTCATGAAAAGACTGGAGGATAAGAGAGGTATCATGTGAGATGGATAGCCTACACTCAGCTTCCATGAGCAGTGAAGGAAGAGCGATATAATGAAGGGAAGAGATCGTGGCCTGATAGGTTCTAGTCGTGATTTGCGAGATGAGGCTGAGCTTGGCAGTCCAGCAGATCCAGACCGTTCGAAAGGCGCTAGCTCTCTGATTAGCGCTCCGCCAAGCTGAGACACACAGCACAGAGCTACTTCCAAATTGCACCAGCATGGCGAGATGAACGAGCCACCGAGTCCATTACAGGCAGAACCGGGACGTGAGAGAATCTGTTCAGCTTTTATTTGCCCTATTTGTGAGGCCTGAAGTGAAGGAAAATGAAAACCTGACTCAGCAACAATTGCCCCGCCTCAGCTCAGGCTCATAGCCTGACCAGTCCCACAGTTTCCGAGATATCAGCACCACTCCAGCTCCGGAATGTCCGGTCTGATCAGGAATGGTGTGATTGAATACAGCCTTTAGATCCAATATATGGTTCCCATAGAAACTTTCCAATTTCTTCCCCACCATTGCACATACAAGCACAAATTCAATGTTGCTGTAACCCGCACTCGTTTGTTTGAATCGTTCCTCACCTAGCCTCCCATTCATTTTCACCTCCAGTCAAACCCCATTGTTCCCTTTAACCTGGAAAAATAAAAAACATATTTGAATAATTACAGAGTGAATCCATTTACAGCATCACTGGTTGAGTAAGGCACCATTATGGTGCAGCCTGATGACCTTCATGGCCGGTTGGCTCCACACGCTACTGCTCTATGCTGTACCGCCATGGCATTTACATCCTACAGATGCCCTTCCACACACTGAAGGCGGATCAGCCCCCGGCAGAAAGCTGGATTTAAAGCAGCAAGAATAATGTGCATCCTCCATGCCAGCCGTTCCCTGGAACGCTCAAAATGCCGCATAAGAGGAGCAGAAATTACAGACATGTGTAGTGAAGTGGAGGCAGAGTCATTACCACGATGATTATTACTATTATTATCACGTTATTGTTATTTTCCAGCATGGAAATTAGAGTAGCCCCATTATGGCAGCCAATCTGTGAAAGCCATTTTCAGGTGGTTGGAAAAATACAGCATATAACAACAAACATGGCTGCAGGACTGGTCATAATAACAATAACCACAGTTATAATAATGATGTTCTGATCGTATGTACCTATAGAGGCCTATTATGGAAGGATGGTTCCAGGAAATAGACGGCGTTCACTTTAGCATTCCTGTAATTCCACACGGTCAGCTCCTAGCCTTCCGCAAGAACACAGCAGAAGTGCATGGGATTACCGTTACTGCGTATGTTTGAGTCCCAGCCTCGGACATGGCTCGCCAGCCCTACTCTATAGCACTAGCCTATCTAGCTTAGCTAAGGTGCTACCCCTCTGTGTTGAGCTTTAGCTGGTTCAGTGCCCGCAGCTACATGTCACAGGGAACCGGAGAACATTCCACAGAGTTTTCCCTGAATGTCTGAATTGAGAGTTTGGGCCAAATGCTAACTTACTACTCAATATATAGCAGCTTAGCTAACGATCCACAGAAACAGCCAAGCAGGCTAATAAATAAGAGGTGGCCAATGGCGCAATAATGGCACCGGTGCTGACCTCAGAAGAGCTTTGCCAGCTTTGACTAGGGTTGCCACCCGTCCCCTAAGATACGTAACCGTCCTTTATTGGCAGTTAAATGTTGCGCCCCGTATTAAACCAAAGCCCCGTCCTGTATTTTCATTTCTGAAAGGTGGCAACCCTAGCTTTGACTAGCATGAACAGGACTAGCGTCTAACTTCAGTTTCCGCTGAATCATCGATTACAGTCAGTCACAGTGTGTCTAGTATGGACTCTATCAACACGATCAACGTGATTAAATGCTAGTCCTGACAGATCTGTATTGGCACTGCCATGACTCCACAGGAGGGGAATCATTAGAACCTCACAGAATCAGCGCCGGAGTGGGGCGCAAGGACCGGTATCATTCTAAACCCCTTACTGTGAGCTGATCACTCGTATGGAAATCTGATTCTGGATTTCAGGTATATGATATACATTAGCATATATGGAGTTCCCTTATGTCCAGCTTATGCAGTATTAGCCACATACATGGACATACAGGGGTTGGACAATGAAACTGAAACACCTGGTTTTAGACCACAATCATTTATTAGTATGGTGTAGGGCCTCCTTTTGCGGCCAATACAGGGTCAGTTCATCTTGGGAATGACATATACTGCGTCCTGCACAGTGGTCAGAGGGATTTTAAGCCATTCTCCTTGCAGGATAGTGGCCAGGTCACTACGTGATGCTGGTGGAGGTTCGTCCTTCTTGGTGGTATGCTGACATTACCCTGGATACCGTGGCTCTTGATACATCACAAAGACTTGCTGTCTTGGTCACAGATGCGCCAGCAAGACGTGCACCAACAATCTGTCCTCTTTTGAACTCTGGTATGTCCCATAATGCTGTGTGCATTGCAGTATTTTGAGCAGAACTGTGCTCTTACCTGCTAACTGAACCTTCACACTCTGCTCTTACTGGTGCAATGTGCAGTTAATGAAGATTGGCCACCAGGCTGGTCCAATTTAGCCATGAGACCTCCCACACTAAAATGACAGGTGTTTCAGTTTCATTGTCCGACCCCTGTATATTTCAGTCATTTATCAACATGCAGTATATAAACACACGTCTGCAATGCACATATTTAGGAAAATAAGATTAGCATTATAATCATATATTATTGGCATAGATTACTCCTACATGCTGGCTTTATGTTATATAAGCTTTCAGTACATGCGTGTTGCTGGTGGTGCCCTTTATGTATGATCCATATAACATATATGTATGAGACATAAATCAGACAGACGTATACATGTGATCATTTTTAATATGCCTATGATCAGACGTTCATCTGTAGCCTGTAATACCTCCACCTGCACCAACAACAGCTGTGACCTGATTGGGCATGTACTGGACAAGTATCTGGATGTAGCCACATCAGTGTTCAGACACTCTTGTCCCATCAAAGAACTGGCCAGTTGGTCCAGATTTGGTGGATGCCTTCCCTGGCACAATTCCAAGGAGAATTCCCTGTAGACTGGGATTGTATCCACTGCTGGTAGACCGGTATGACCGTACACTTCCATACACCTGCAGATTCAGCTACTTCCTTCACACTATTGTCTTTGGCCACGCCCACATGCCGTCACTCCTTTAAGCCGATCATTAACATCTGCTCTGGAGCGTTTTCCACACATGGAACGAAACATTCCCTGCACTGTAGCACCTCTTCCCAATCTATGGATCCCGTCACTCACCCCGAGTGCTGTTTATCTAGTAGGGTCAGTGTTGTTGGGTCTACCAGGTCTTCCAGGTGGTTGTTAGGAGGTTACGAGTGGCCTTATTATTAAAAGCGTGGGCACATAGACCCGCAGGGTGCACTTTTACTCACTACTGTTCAGTGCTATGAGCTTACCTGGGCACACTTGTGTTACCATGCTCTCTGGTTTCGGTTCTGGGCGCAAGTGTCTTGCAGGTATTCAGATACAGGTGAATACGACGTGTATTTATTAGAGGTGTACTTGGTTGGAGTTTTACTCCAGGAGCCGTGGAGGAAGCTTTCCTTCACCTGTCCTTGTAAATGTGCTTTAAAGCTGAAGTGATATTTGTTTAAGGTGCCGCTGTGTGTCCTTGAACGCAGTCTTGGATGTATGAAAGTTGCACACATAGATTTTTATTAAGATTTCCTGTAATAGAAACGCTCTCAATGGTGTGCTTAATACGAGCAGCTCAAGAAAGAATGAAGCCACTCTAGAACCTCCTGGTTAATGTAGTCCTGACCTCAGGTCAGTTCACTGTAAAGAGCTTTCACATGCCTCCATTAAATCATCCAGCGCTATGGTGATAATTAAAATGATATTTAAAAAACTGGAGTGTTTAGACACTGTGTCCACTCACTGTCCACTCTATTAGACACTCCTACCTTGCTGGTCCACCTTGTAGATGGACAGTCAGAGACGATAGCTCATCTGCTGTTGCACAGTGCAGTGTTGGTCATCCTCTAGTCCTTCATCAGTGGTCACAGGACGCTGCCCACAGGATGCTGCCCACAGGACTCTGCCCACAGGACTCTGGCTACAGGACACCGGTCACAGGCTGCTGCCCACAGGTCGCTGCCCAGAAGCCGCTGCCCACAGGTCGCTGCCTATAGGATGTCGCTCACAGGTCACTGAGCTAGCATTCAGCCAGTGCTGAGCGAGCTAGCCAAGATAGCACCCTCAGCATACCAGGGAGTATTCTGCACACTGAAATACACTCTATGGCCTGGCCAAAAGTGTGTGGACACCTGACCATCACACCTGTATGAGCTTTTTAGACTTTCCAATAACCGTGAATATCAAGTTAGTGGTGAGAACAGGCTCCGCTCTTCTCGGAAGGCTTCCACAACATTCTGGAGTGTTGCTGTGAGATGCTGTGCCCCGATGTTGACTGATAAGGCCTGGATTACAACTGACATTCCGATTTACTCCAGTGGGGTTGAGGTTAGGACGCTGTGAAGGCCATTGGAGTTAATCCATATCAAACTCATTACACCTGGAGCTGGCTTCATGCGCAACGGCGCAGTCAGGAACCACAGGACTATCCTCTAAAGCAAAAGACAAACGCTAATGAGGTGATGAAGTCGTGATGTGCTGGAACAATGAGGCTGTGACCAGAACGAGCGGGCTTTAGTGCACTGTAACGAGGCTTGTGTCTTAAACCACGGCCTGTTCACCGCACTGTGCCTTTGGGGTGTGTTTTGAGCTGCGTCCAATTCACATGCAGGGCTTCCATGCCGCCGCCACACAAGGCCTCCATGCCACCCCCACATGGCTTCTATGCAACCTTCACAAAGCCTCTATGCCACCCCGACAGGGCCATCACCACAGGGTTTCCATGCAACACCCACAGAGCCTCCATGCCAACCCCACATGTCCCCCATGCTACACCGACAGGTCCTCAATGCAACCCCCACAGGGCTTCGATGCCACTCCCTTAGGGCCTCCATGCCAACCCCACAGGGCTTCTATGCAACCACCACATAGCCTTCATGCCACCACCACAGGGCCTCCATGCCACCAACCCAGGTCCTCCATGCTACCACCACAGGGCTCCTGTGCTGCCCAATGCCATCCCTATGCCACCCTCACAGGACCTCCATGCCACTCCCTTAGGGCCTCCATGCCAACCCCACAGGGTTTCCATGCAACACCCACAGAGCCTCCATGCCAACCCCACAGGGCTTCCATGCCACACCAACAGGTCCTCAATGCAACATCCGCAGGGTGTCCATGTAAAACCCAAAGAGCCTCAATGCTAACCCTACAGGGCCCCGATGCCACCACCACTGGGCCTATATGCTACCACCACAGGGCTCCTGTGCTGCCCCATGCCACACCTATGCCACCCTCACAGGACCTCCATACCAACCCAACATGGCTTCCATGCCAGCCCCACAGGGCCTCCAAGCCACCCCACAGGGCCTCCATGCCATCCCCACAGGGCCTCCATTCCATCCCCACAGGGCTTCCATGCCAGCCCCACAGGATGCCAGTGCCACCCCTACAGGACCCAAATATGTCCACCTTAAAAAGCCCAGTGGGAAAACCATCATGTTTAATTGTAGGGGGTCAGGGGAGGCTGGAAACTGGGATGTAGGAATGATGTACTGCTGTTTAGGTACAGCACATGTAAACGGGTAGGATGTCGGCCAGTGGAGAAAACTGACCTCCTCTTCGCTAAAACACGATGTTCTGACAGGCTGTTCTGCATAACGATCGCCTTGGCACACACACACTCAATCTTCCGAGACACCATGACCTTCACATGATGGATGGAAATTTCTATTAACATGAACACGTTGCACACGTGGACCTGAATTAAGTTTGTGGCATTCCACCCTGTAAACACTCCTGCACACATTTGCAAATGGTGCGGAACAAGGAGAATACAAATGAACGCCAGGAACGGCGAGTCTGGACGGACGGCAACCTGCTGGTGAAGATCCAGCCTCTTCTGTGGACCTTCTCTGGACCATACGATGCTAATTTCTGCAGACTGATGTAAGATTGATCCGGGAGGTTCAGTCTGGGTGGTTCAAAGACAGATGGGCATGTATGCTGATGGAGGGCCAGAACCTCAATCAGTCATATACAGCTCAGTCCAGCGGTAGATCTGGGGTTTGAGTTGAACCACAGGTATTATTCATGTCTTAGAGACATGATGGTCATGTTCGGCTCCAGTGCTGGAAAAACTATTCCAGTGTCTTATTGATTCCAATCCGCTGGCTCAGCAACGGGAAGGATCAATCAGCCAAGGCAGGCTCTTCGTTTCCAAGTTGGCTTCTTTCATGTGAGGATGGTCAGTGATCTTAAATAGACTAGCTGATGTAGTTTTAGACTCTGCATGATGTCCTAGAGCCCCGTTTTACTACCCTCTCACCTCCGGACCAAACATTCCAGTACAAGAAATAGATTCCTTGTTGTGGTTTTGTGCCCAATTCACTATATAGTGCATGGTTTGGGAATTTTGGGATGTGTTGGGAACTGTGCCCAGTTCACTATATAGTGCATGGTTTGGGGATTTTGGGATGTGTTGGGAACTGTGCCATCTCCACTATATGGTGCATGGTTCAGGGATTTTGGGATATTTTGGGATCTGTGCCCAGTTCACTATATAGTGTATGGTTTGGAGATTTTGGGATGTTTCAGGAACTGTGCCATATTCACTAAACCATATATGGTTTGGGGATTCTGGAATGTGTTGGGAACTGTGCCTTATTCACTATATAGGGCATGGTTTGGAGATTTTGGGATATGTACGGAACTGTGCCCAATTCACTTAATTGTGCATAGTTTGGGGATTCTGGAATATGTTGGGAACTGTGCCATCTTCACTATATAGTGCATGGTTTTGGGATTCTGGAATGTATTGGGAACTGTGCCATCTCCACCATATGGTGCATGGTTTTGGGATTCTGGAATGTGTTGGGAACTGTGCCCAATTCACTATATAGTGCATGGTTTTGGGATTCTGGAATATGTTGGGAACTGTGCCATCTTCACTATATAGTGCATGGTTTTGGGATTTTGGGATGTGTTGGGAACTGTGCCCTACTCACTAAATTGTGTATAGTTTGGGGATTCTGGAATGTATTGGGAACTGTGCCATCTCCACCATATGGTGCATGGTTTTGGGTTTTGGGATGTGTCGGAAACTGTGCCTTATTCACTATATGAGGCATGGTTTGGAGATTTCGGGATGTGTCAGGAACTCTGCCCTATTCAGTATATAGTGCATGATTTTGGGGTTTTGGGATGTGTTGGGATCTGTGCCCTATTCACTATAAAGTGTATGGTTTGGAGATTTTGGGATGTGTCAGAAACTGCGCCATATTCACTAAACTGTTTATGGTTTCTGGAATGTTTGGGAATTGTGCCATCTCCACTATATGAGGCATGGTTTGGGGATTTTGAATATGTAAGGAACTGTGCCCAGTTCACTAAAAAGTGCATGGTTTCAGATTTTGGGATGTGTTGGGAACTGTGCCATCTCCACTATATGGTGCATGGTTTTGGGATTTTGGGATATATAAGGAACTGTGCCCAATTTAATATATATTGCATGGTTTGGGTATTTCGGGATGTGTCAGGAACTCAGCCCTATTCAGTATATGGTACATGATTTTGGGGTTTTGGGATATGTTGGGATCTGTGCCCTATTCACTATAAAGTGTATGGTTTGGGGATTTCGGGATGTGTCAGGAACTCAGCCCTATTCACTATAAAGTGTATGGTTTGGAGATTTTGGGATGTGTCGGAAACTATGCCTTATTCACTATATGAGGCGTGGTTTGGGGATTTCGGGATGTGTCAGGAACTCAGCCCTATTCACTATAAAGTGTATGGTTTGGAGATTTTGGGATGTGTCAGAAACTGTGCCATATTCACTAAACTGTGCATGGTTTCTGGAATGTGTTGGGAACTGTGCCATCTCCACTATATGAGGCATGGTTTTGGTAATTTGGGATGTGTCGGGAACTGTGCCTTATTCACTATGTGGGGCATGGTTTTCGGATTTGGGGATGTGTCGGGAACTGTGCCCTATTCAGTATATAGTGCATGATTTTTGGATTTTGGGATGTGTCTGGATTTTTAACAACCAGCATTCTGGTGGGATTATTTTAAAAGTGACAGTGTAAGGCTTATACGCCACACCTGCAAGGTCCCCGTACGACCCCCATTGATTTTCTGACGTATGTAAGTCTCATGTTGTGTTCTTTGTGAAGTCTTCTTAGGTTGCTGTAATGGCACAACCTTTTTCCACATTTCGGATGAATTCATTGCTCTGTCGGTTTGAATGAGTGCATATTTCCCACGTGTGCATCCGTCGCGGTGAACGGGAACACGGGTACGTTAGATGAATCTCTTTAAAAGTGCATACATTCCCCATTTCTGCAGGCAGGGAATGTTCAGCTTCTCGGCAGCGTGTTGGCCCAATCGGGATACGCAAATATGAAAGAGCATTTTCCTAATCTGCTGTGGATCAGCGCGCGCTCATGTAAACGATTTATGGAATAATCTTACATCCCAGCTTCCCTCCAGGGCGCCGGAGGCTGCTTCTGTCAGGCTTTGAATTTATGTTGCTATGGAAGAGCGGTCATGTTTCTTCAGCAGACTCAACACACAGTGCTTCTCCTGATCCATGGCTCTGTCTTCCCCTTTATTAGCATACGCTCTCGCTCCATTCTCCGTCCGCACACAAATGACTAGTAACTGCTGTCTTTCCATCCACCTCCTTACATCATAAAAGCCCCCTTTGATTAAAACCTGAGCTTGTCCGAGAATACGAATACGAATGAGCCTGTAGCCCAGCCGGAGAGTCACATGCAGAAGGGAAGGTGGGTTAATTGCATGATGGTCTCGATAGCTCTTCAAAAACATTCCCTTCATTAAAAATGCATTATGCCAACGGACAGGGATCAGAAACGCAGGCAGAGGGAAGACCGAAGTCGGTTTCCCGCACGTGTAGAGGATGAATATGGGCTTGTTTACATGCTGCTAAGACCTGGGGAATCAGCGAAGCTCCAACTAAACTCTCACACCAGTGCTCAATAGGCAACAGCTGAAACAGCCGTCTGACATTATCCGGCCAAAAGTATGTGGACAGGCCTCCAGTCTGCAGCATACTAACTCCTTTCCTAGCAAATCATGGCAAGGCATGTGACATAGGCAAGAATGGGCCTTAGAGCTGTGGACAGGGTGGGTGGCGGTTCTCTTGCATGGAGCACAATGTTGTGTTAAGTCTGAAAAGGCCATCAGCCAACAAGAGCTGAGGTAAATGAAACTGGTCTGTGTGTGTGGAAGAATTTAAAAGCATGGCGGCTAAAAGGCGAGTGAGGTTGATGACTGAGCGAGAGGATGGTCTTCATAATGTGTGCTCTGAGTTTCATCCACATCCTCCACTTTCGACTTGGCTTTCTCCTCTGAGCAGAAGGCTGTCACCACCAGCATAACAGTGGCATCGCTGCATGGAGAAACTCTTGCTTGCTCTCGCGCAGTTGGTGAGAAGCTCTTGTGAGGTTTTGAGGATCGGAGCTCTCGGTCGGATGAGATCTGAAAGAGTTTCATTCAGGGCAGGTCGTGTAGTGTGGCGGGACTTTGATGACCAACGAATGGTCATTATGGGAGGGGTCATGTTATGAGAGGGGTCTTATGAGGTCATGTTTTGAAAGGGGTCTTGTGGGGTCACGTTTTCAACATGGATTAGGACTCAGTGTGGGTTAGGCATCACTTGTGCAACCCCCTACTACGTAGACGTATGTTAATGCCAGATGTAAACAGGGCCTGGTAGGTACGGTTGGCTTTGCTCACTTGGAGAGGTACCCCAGTGTTGAACCGTAACCAGACCACATGCATGAGTTTGCCTGTAGGTAACTTAGCAACTGGTGACAGAACAAACAGGCTGAGGCAGCCTGGCAAGCGGCAAGAGTCCCTGATGGTCATGGACGGCTGAGATATGAGCATTAACCTTCAACAGTGCGTCTTGTTTTGGGATTTTCTCATCATTACAATGCATGAGTGGCAGCATGCTGGGAATTCTCCTTCAGCAACACCACCGAGGAGATAAGGACACATTTCCTTTACGGAATGGGACCTGGAAACATGTTTGTTCGCAGTCATGTATTGTAATGGGATACATCATTACTGCGCTGCTCAGGCTCCTAGACCTGTACATGAACACAAGGCAGTCTGCACATGCAGGTAAATGGGAAGGGTAATGAGGTGGAACGTGAGGAATGGGTTGAGGTACACTGGTTAGTGCTGATAGGACATGCAGTCCGGCTTGTAGGAAGGCAGTTATAAGTATCCATTGAGATGATTTACTAATTACTGTATAGGTATTATTGTACATAAATATATTTCATCGCTGTCCAATGAAAAACATGTGTCTCCATTTTTGTTGATTTTTACTTTTATGCCTCATTTGATCACATGAGTTTACACTGTGTAAAAATTTTAATGAAGAACGGACTAACAGAAATGGCCCTGAACTGCTTGGAAAGACGTCTGGTTCCATTGACTTCCATTCAAATTAAATGAAGCCATTTTGGGGATACCTGTTTTTCTTTGGACAGCGACGATTTGCTTTGTATATGACCATGCCGTAGCAGATCTCACATGCTTTCATGGTTTGGCATAGAACAGATCCAGTATAAAGCTCACCGGACAAACAACGAGTCCCCTTGTGCGTTTAAGGTGGTAGTACTTTCTGTCTCATGCAGATGGCGCTGTCTCATTCCTTGTGTGGAAAATGGCTCCAAAGCAGATGTTAATTATGGGCTAAAAGTAGTGACAAAAAACCAAAGACCATAGTGTGAAGGAAGTAGCTGAATATGCAGGTGTATGGAAGCGTACGGTCATACGGGTCTACCAGCAGTAAATAAAATCCCAGTCTACAGGAAATTCTGCTAGGAACTGTTCCAGGGAAGGCATCCACCAGATCTGGACCAACTGACCAAGTCTTTGATGTAAGAGTGTCTGAACACTGATGTGGCTACATCCAGAAACTTGTCCAGTCCATGCCAAATCCAACCACAGCTGTCGTTGGTGCTGGTGGAGGTGTTACACACTACTAGGGATGTTTCAGTCACAGGGGACTCATCCGTGGCCAATTTACCAGAAACCCCTCAACCGTGCTGTTGTACTGTTAAGGACTGTAGATCAACTGCTGATAAAGTTTTATCCATCCTCTAGTCCTCCATCAGTAGTCAGAGTCTTTCCCACAGAGCCACTCTTAGCTGGATAACATTGGGTGGTGGCCCATTGCCAAGCAAATCAAATTCTAACCTCATCATTTGGGTTCAAGTCCACCATGCTGAAGTACTGCGCCAGTGTGCTGCTGTTCATTTATTGCATTGTAACCAACAACAATGACTCAAAAGTAGGCTGATGAAAAACAATGCCTTAAACTGGACTGAATGCGGATGCTAATATGAATGATATGAAAAGCTTTATGACCCATAACAATCATCACAATACGCAATCAGGCAGGACCAGTCATGTTGGGTACGGCATCAACAAAATCACAAACAGTACAAATGCACCGCCGAATATGAAGAGTTCTTTCTAATTCCGTCTTCAGCAGGTATAAGCTGATAGCAGCATTCACCCCCCAGCCCCACCAAAGCTCTTCTAGCACTCATGGTCCTCTATGCCTCCAGAAAACCGAGCTATTGTGCTGCTGCTTCTGGGAATTCTTCAGGCTGTTATCCTTGGTCATTGTGAATGGGTTGGACAGCAGAGCATGTCTTGCACCGTAGCAGTGAAATGACCATAGATGCATAGCTCTTACTGTTAGCTGCTAGTTAGCCACTCGATGGTAAATCACCTCACTGCACTCATCATCAGAAGAGCAGCTGTAGCTCCAGGAATCAACCGATAGGAGTGAAACTTGGTGGGTAGGTTTGACACTGTGAGACATGCTAATGATTCCAGTTTCACACTCGGCCATGCATGAGACGTAAGCAAGGACGAGCCTTATGGCTGCACCTGACCGACCCAACGTCCATGATTGTGGATATTCAGCGAGCAGTGATAGACAAGTCTCTCGGATGTCTATGTGAATACCTAAGGTCAAAATCCCTTAACTGTATTCCAGATAGTTTGTACTCTGGGAAGGCAGTTTGAGCGAATTCCTGATTAGCCCATACATCGTATATAGAGTTAATGGGTCCGGTTCCTCTGTGATTGTAGCCATTTGCTGTCATTTCACTTCAGTATGTCTGGAACTGGAGCCTTTTCACTTGGTTGTTATAACGACATGCTTATGACATGAGTATGCAGCCTAGCTCAACTAGTCTCAACTGAATCCATAGCGCTGTTCGTCATTTATGCTAGCTGACCAGCTTGGTGCCAACAGTTCTCACTTTCATTGAGGAATCCAATACGATACATTCCAATGTACCCAAAGACAGCGCTCCATTTCTGAATGAAGTTGAATCAATCAATCAATCAATCAATCAATCAATCAATCAATCAATATTTATTTGTATAGAGCTTTTTACAACCAACGCCGCTTCACAGAAGCGTCTGTATATAGTCTGTATAATTCTAAATTGTTTACATTTTATATTTTATATTTTATTTATATATTCTCTGCATGCTTAATTTTTGACCCTTGTTATCTGTCTATTTATATTTATACTTTTTATTCTATGACATCCAGTGTGGGCAGCAAAGTAAGAATTTCATTGTACAGGGAAACTAGTTTCCTTACTGTGCATATGACAATAAAGCTTTGAATCTTGAATTGAATCTTGAATCAGAGAATCAAGTTGAACACAGTGTGCAAACTCTGCAGAGCATGCGATGAAGCTACCCTATCTATATTCCAATGTTTCAATATGTGGGTGTTCCAAAACAAGCCTACGCAGATGCATTGCTACAATTAGCGTTTGCTGCCTAATTGGCAAAACCTGCAAACAATTCATCTACAACTCGCTTAAAAATGAGGAAGAAAATAAAAACAAATTACAGCCAACAAGTAAATCAACCAAACTCAGCCCGGGGAAAAAAATGTCACTCAGTTAAATGAAATGTTCTAGGAATTCACAACCGAATGGACGATAAACCTAATGAACACAACCAGACTGGATAATGTGAACTCATCGAATTGCAAATTCGCTAATTGGGGGAAGAAATTTAATTTAGCAGAAAGAATAATGTCCTCGTTCTAAGACAGAGATTAAGTGATGTTGTGCTCTGCTCCTGTGGGTTTTAACCACATTAGCAGGTTTCTTGTGGACTGCTCGTTTACTAATTGCGCGGTACTGTTTGTCCTCCTTACAATCTGCCTGAAATCGTTTAAACAGCCTTATCCCACGGACAACAAGGACAACAGGACGAGAGCCGAGTCTGTAGGACCTGAATAGAGGACAGTACAGCACTGCGACACATCTCATTTCCTAAATAATCCATCAATCAATCAATCAATCAATCAATAACTGCATGAACACATACCTACGTACGTACCCACCTCTCCCTGCACTCAGTCGGCTCAATTAAACAGCTAATTGAGAAAGTCAGACTACATTACCCGCCTCACTCGCATCCGCCGAGCTCGAGTAAAAGACCTGGAAGACCTTGGAACACTGGAACATGAGGACTCAGTCAATCACGGCTAATCAGGGACTGAGTCTTCATAGACAGACCACCGGACCACAGCTGCGTTAGAGACATACACCCCCACCAGACACTTTATTAGGTACACCCACTGACCATGTAGGAGCACTCTGGGGTTCTACCATTACAGACTGTGAACATACACACTAAGGGGCAGTGAGAACACTTGCTCGGAGCGGTGGGCAGCCAAACCCATGGCATCCAGGAAGCAATTGGGGGTTAGGTCCCTTGTTCAGGGGCACTTCAGTCATTACTGTCAGCTCGGGGAATCAAACCAGCAACCCTACGGTTAAAAGGCTGGTTTCCCTAACATCCAGCTAGCTAGCATGGCTAGCGTCACTAGATTCTAGTTCTAGAACGTTCTAGATGTTTGTAATTATGAAATAATGTTTATCATTTATAGTGGTGATGTTCATGTGTGACAGTAGGCAGCTTGCAGAGCACCACCCTGATCTCAGCCTGAAGATAGAAAAAACATACTTGGCTTTGGAAGTAATCATCTCCGTGCGACCTTGATCAGGCTAATGGTGCATAGTGGGACGGTTGCCAAGCAATGACTGGAGACGAAAATGAAGTGGGCTTTCAAGAGCAACATATGGAGCTAATGGAAACCCGTTAGAGCAGCTTGTACCACCGGGCCCTATGGGAAGATCAGGGTCTAAAGGTTCTGCTGTAGGTGTTTATATCCTACGTCAGTGTTTACCCAGCACCACCACATTACTGACTGCTATAATGATAATTACATGAAGCGGTATTAACACTCTCCGTAACACACAGCCCTAAAGAGAGAGAGGGGGAGAGAGAGAAAGAGCGAGAGAGAAAGAGAGAGAGAGAGCGGGGGAGAGAGAGAAGGAGCGAGAGTGAGAGCGAGTGAGCAAGAGCGAGAGTGAGAGCGAGTGAGCAAGAGCGAGGGAGAGAGAAAGAGCGAGAGCGAGGGAGAGAGAAAGAAAAAGAGGGGGAGAGAGAGAGAGAGAGAGCGAGAGCGAGAGAGAGATAGAGAGAGAGCGAGAGAGAGGGAGAGAGAGAGAGAGAGAGAGAGAGAGAGATTGAGAGGAGAGAGAGAGCCCCCCGAGAGAGACTCCCTCCCTGAGAGAGAGAGAGGGAGAGAGAGAGAGAGGGGAAGTGAGAGAGAGAGAAAGGTGGGAGGAGAGAGAGAGGTGAGAAAGTGAGAGAGAGAGAGAGCGAGAGCGTGAGAGAGATAGAGAGAGATAAACGAGAGGAGGGAGGGAGAAGAGAGAGAGAGAGTGAGAGAGGACGAAGAGAGAGAAGTGAGAGAGATATCCTCGGAGCGGTAGGAAGAGAGGAGAGAGAGAGGGAGATGAGTGAGAGAGAGCCAAGAGAGTGACGAGAGAGGAGAGCCGAAGGAGAGAGAGAGAGAGAGAGCGAGTGAGAGTCGAGAAGAGAGACGAGAAGAGAGAGAGAAAGAGAGTCGAGAAATCTAAGGGAAGAGAGAGAGAGAAACAGAATGAGAGAGAGAAGAAAAGAGAGAGAGAGAGAGAAAGTGAGAGTGAGAGGAGAGTGAAAGAGAGAGAGAGAGAGAGAGTGAGCACAAGAGGAGAGAGGAGCGAGAGAAGAGAGAACGAGAGAGAGAGAGAGTGAAAGAGTGAAAGAGAGTGAGAGAGAGAGAGAGAGAGAGCCAGAAAGTAAGAGATGAGGGGGGAGAGACGAGGAAAGGAGGCCAAGGAGGAGCGAGAGTGAGAGTGGAAATCGGAAGAGAAAAGAGAGGAAAAGAGAGAGCGAGAGCGAGGAGAGAAGAGAGAGAAATGGAGAAAGAGAGAGAGAAAGCTCTGAAAGCGGGAGAGACGTAGAAAAAAGAGAGAACGAGAGAGAAATAACACAGAAGAGAGAGGTGAGACAAGGAGAGAGAGGGTGAGAGAGAGTGAGAGAGAGAGAGAGAAAGAGAGAAGAGAGAGGGAGAGAGAAAGAGGAGAGAGAGAGAGGAGAGAGAGAAGAGAGAGACTAAGAGAGAAAGAGACACCTAATAGAAGAGAGGAGATGAGAAAAAGAACTCAGGGAGTACTGAGAGAGATAGAAAGAAAGAAAAGTGAAAGAATAAAAAACAAAGACGAGAGGAGAGCGAGAGAGAGAAAGAGGAGAGAAAATGAGAACAAAAAGAAATACAAAGGAAAGAGAAAATAAAGAGAGCAAAGAGAGATGAAGAATGGAGAGAGAAGAGAGAGAGACGAGAGAGGAGATGGACAAAAGGAGAGAGCAGGAGAGACAGGAGAGAGAGAGCAGATAAGAGAGAAAGAGACAGAGTAAGAAGATGAGGAAGGAGATGGGAGCCGTAATCAAAAAGGAGAGAGGAGAACTCTAGCGAGCCCTGAAAGAGAGCGAGGCCACTTGAGTAAACGTATTGAGAGGAGTCGACTCTCAGAGAGTCGAAGAGCGGGGGGCAACAATGACGAGGGTTCCTGACGAGATCGCGAGAGGGGGACTTGAGGAGACGGGGGGGGGAAAAGGGAGAGAGAAGAGGAGGAGGAACAATAATAAGAGCTGCAAGCCCAGCAAATCAAAAAGAGCCCATTAAGCTCTCTCTGCAAATTAAAAAAAAATGTGTTATAAACATCTCTCTAGACAAAAAGATGGAACCTCTCCATTGTCTAAAAATCCTGATCATCGCATCTTTCTCTGGCTCACCAGTAAGCTCCCATAAGAGCGAAGATCTCATCCGAGAGAGGGATCGAGAAGGAGGGGTTGGGGAGGGGAGATGGATGGA
>JAMWET010000566.1:45000-55000 GCA_024036415.1 Prochilodus magdalenae
GGTGTTGATGCTCTAAGCCTGGGGCAACTCCATTAGCATTCATTCCTGCCAGTGCAGTGACAGTACTGTGTCAGGCAGTGACTGATGGATGATCACCATCAGCTCCAGACAGCTGGACACGTCCATCTGTACATCAGGAGGATACTTTGTCATGGATATCTCTATGCACCAGCTTCCCTACACTCATTCCCAACACACTGATGAACCAATTTGGTTTCCCAGAAAACCTTTAATGACCAGTTCTTTGAGAGAACCACTACAAAGAAAATTGCAAGCCTGGAGAACCTTTAAATACCAAGCCAAGAACCAATTAGAAGCCCTTATTATCATAGTACAGCAACAATGAGCTGTTTTAACTTTCAGCAGTTGTTTGAATTATGAAACATTACTGCAACATAGCTAATAAATAATTAAAGTAGTTAAACAGGTAATTAAAGTCGAAATGAACGATGTAATTTTTAAATAATCTAATAATCCAATATACACTGTGCATTTAATACCGAAGACTAACAGTACCTACAACACAGGACAAATACTGTACACCGAATTGGGAATATGTTAATACGCTGTGTAATACAGGATATAATGTGTTATAACATATTAGCATGGATACCTACGTAGCACCATTCATCAGACCCAGAGAAACCACCATGTGTACCGCACCGCCATCTTTGAACATCGTGCAGTGTGCTAGTATAGGCTTGCATGGTCACGGCACCAGAAATGAAGCTAGCATACAGGGCTGTTTCTAGCACTCAGGGGTATAAGGAGCTGCTTAGAGTGAGTGAAGGTTATTGGACTGGGGGGTAGTGTCTACGTACCATCACTAAATTGGAGCTGCTAGTATCATTGCAAGCTAAATCTGTAAGGACTGGCCTGGGTGCCAGCCTTACCCCGGCCACCAGGGGACAGCGGCGAACCAGCAATCAAGCCTAACACCCTGCACCTGGTGAGGGAGCTATATATACCTCTCAGGAAGCGGCCCGGGTTGCTGGTTCTTTGTGACACCACTGGTGTGGAAGATCCAGGCCGGTAACTGTAGAGGGATGAGAGTTTTTGAGATCTCTCTTTCATTCTTAGCCAACCTTTTTTCTCCTTCCTGCTGAGGGTTGTGAGGTCTCGCCCTCCACCTCATTCCTGTGTGCGCTCCTCAGAGAGGTTAGGGGTTTTGTCCCCTATCCCCTAGTAAATAGTGGAGAGTACTTTTTTAATTATATTTCCAAGCTTTGCATTTGTGTCCTCCCCAATTTCTAACTGGCTGAGCCCCCGAGTGGTGTTCAGGAGCCCTGAACCATATTCCATGGGCAGCTACCATTAGAAAATCAGCATGCTAAATCAGGATTTGGAACAGAAATAGCAGATCGAGGCAATTACCAGTTGGTTGCCACTTACTGTGTTCACTCTCTGATCTCCAGTAAAATGGACCTCACTAAACTGAGACCCTAGTTACGACCCTGGACATGTTGCACCATCAAGTGGAACTGAAATGTTCTACAGTGGCAGGTTACAGTCCTGGGAAGCTTGCTGGGTTTTTAAATATTCCTTGTCTCAACACAGCTGATCCAGCTCTCCAGGTAATTATAAAGCCCTGTGTGAGATGTCTTGCCAAGGGAATACTTATAAGGCCAACAGGTTTCCAGGACTAAAGTCGAAACCCTTGCTCCAGAGAATCAAATTATCACAGAAGAATTGAAACTATGGGGTGTCAGAAACAGTTCGATACCAGGTCCAAGGGTTTATGGGGATTGTCTGAGGCTTTGCTTCAGGTGGTAAACCTAATGAGCCCAGTAGACCAATCAGAACACGGAGCACTGAGACCAGTATACCGAAGTCAATGTTGGAGGATGGTACAACCGTTTGATGTGACGCCTGTGAGTTACATAAACCGACAAGCGTAGCAGCTTCAGTCTTTTGGTATAAGTCACTGGTTGATGATGATTGACATGTGGGTGGCCAATGATGGAGTAGACCCTGATATACCTGTAGCGGAGTCTTAATTATTCAGTGTCAGTGTTTTTAGAAATAGTCTCCTTGTGTGCTATCACAACGCCATCTGATTCAGTCCTGAACTTATTAGACCTTCGCATGAACTTTCGCAAAATCAGCCACGACATAGCTCAGACTGTGAGCTGGTACATCAGGAACCGGCCTTGGCTGTTTTATTTTCCCTCCTTAACCAATTGCTTTATGTCTTGGTGGCACAAAGTCCTCTACTGCTGCTTTTACCTGTGGTGTGCCTCAGGGCTCCGTGCTGGGGCCAGTACTGTTTTCCTTCTACGTGCTTCCCCGGTGTTGCTTGAAAGAAGTGTCCTCGTTATTGACCTTCAGGAAGTTTCAAAGAAATTCGCAGCACTCTGTTGGGTCCTTACGGACAAACAGAATTCTAGACATCCAGGTGGCATTTCCGTGTCATTTCTTTCCCTCCCATCAGATATGGAGAAGCATGCTCAGTCTTGCTTTTTAATAATAAATAAATGGCATCATCCACAGACAGTAAATGCTATATGCAATTTGCAAGGGGGTCCTGGAAAGCATTAGCCATGACTTTATAACCACATATGCTGGGGCAACTCATCTGTAGTCATTCAGGCAGTGGACCTTCTGCCTTTATTTGGAACTGGGATGATGACAGGGGTGTTAAGGCTTGTGGGTACAACAGAGTCAGAGTCCGATTGAACATCTTTCTCCTGTGCTGGTATCGTAAGGCAAGTGCAGACTCGGCAGACAAATTCTGTATAAAAGAAGGGCTATGCTGCATAACAGTGGTCGCTAGCCACTGGGAGGAAACACTCCCAGAAAGGCCACCAGCCCATTGCATGACAGTGACTCAGACATGCACATTAAAACCCATTAGCGTCAATTCACTTGACTCTATGTCTTTGGACTGTGGGAGGGAACCGGAGCGCCCGGTGGCGACCCACACAAACTGGAAGAGAGCATGTATGCTCTGATCCCAGATGCCCCAGTTGGGAATCAAACCCTGGGCCTTCTTGCTATGGTATGCGACAGCGCTACCCGCTGAGCCACCATGACACCTTCAGTGTCACAAGCTCCTAAAACTCTAAAGGGGTCCTTATACAGCTTTACCCCACACTTATAGAGTCCCTGTTGTTGTGTTGATGAGATGGTTGTTATGGTATTCTGACCTTGACCTTGACCTTGATCTGATCCCTCACCATCGTCCTTTTTGTAGAATTGGGTCTGGACTCTTCTGGGTCAAGTTAAAGCATTGCATCTCCTCCAGCCGGAGTAGGTTGTGGATGGAAACAGGTTCTGCAGGGTTGGTGAGCACCGCCATATGTTTTATGAAGTATCCCAGTGGCTCCCCTTAAACCCACTGCTCTCATATCTCTACAAGCTGGCACAAAAGCCAGGGCTAGCATCTGACCCGGCACAAACATCCACAGGCGTATGTATGAGAACGCCATCCAGAGACTCGCTCTGCCCGAGATGCCCTTTCATTATAATGCTGAGTGCCCTCACAAAGGCTATTAGCATCTCATCTAATGAAGTCGATTTCCTGACCTCGGAGTCCGGAGAGAGAGGGAAAGCTGTGAGCGGATACGTGGGAAGCAGCTAGCCGTAGCGTACGCTTTGTCCGTAATGGCTTTGTAGTGGGCTAAGAGGCAAGGTCCTGCCTTAATGATGATGCTAAGCTTTGCCACTTGACTACTAAGGAGGTAACATCTGCGAGGTTCACCCTCATGAAAGGTGAGCTAGCATGATTAGCGTCCTCAGCCAATGATATTAAAGCTGAGCACAGCCTGCGAGGGCCTATCCGAGTGGCTGCTTCACCATGTTCTGCCGCACAAAAACTCATCCTCGGTTTAGAGAACCTAGCCTTGCTCATTTGCATGTGTGCTTTAGCGATGCATCCAGATTTGCGCAGCTTCGTGTGCCAACTGCAGCACGTAGCCCGGCCTGGAAAAGAAGAGCGGGCAACTGACGTCAACGAAGGATTCATCTAGATAAACGTGTTCAAATTCCATACAAACATGACCTAGTTCAGCTCGGAGCACTTAGCGCCAAGCCCCCGGTGGGACTCGTAGACGAGCAAGCCTGCCCTGCGGGAGACGTGCTAAGCACGCCAGCTTTGATTACATGTGGCTATTCTGAATGAGCAGAGCGGATGAATGTCAATATGCTTATTCCCTCGGTGAAAACGCACCGGAGTCGAAAAGGCGACAACGGCTCACCGCCGGCTGCCATTGACTGGCTTCGCTCTTGCTTGTCAAACTTGGCAAGAGGCCTGTTTTGATGTTTGTCTACGTGAACAGCTTTCTAAAAACAAGACCGGGGTTCTTTTGTCCTCTTTTGTCATGACGGCAGCTCCCATCGGTTCTGGCACCGAGGTCGGGTTTCTGAACACGGTGGGAGTCCAGTGAAGTGGTCCAAAGAAGAGAGGCAGGCTAAGATAAAGACCACCATTATGACTCACAGACCACATTTCCGCACTGGCCATTTCATCTGGCTTAAGTGAAAAACCCCACCAATGCCCGTCTCCACAAAAGCCTCTCTGAGCTTCCTGGCAGAGGGTTGGCGTTTGTGAATGCGAGGGCTGGTGAGCAGGACATTGTGGTGAAGGCTAATGGGTAGCCTAATGAGTTGTTTGGGTCCTTTGTCTCCATTGTTCAGCACTGTTCGTCACACAGACGGGGTCCGAACACCGGCCATCATCATAGCTTCAGTTTCCACACCAAAACAGGAACGCTACACACGGCTAATGATGGTTTGAATCAGTGACACTGTTGGGCCTCTGTAGGTCACTCCTGGATGTGTGACAACAAGCGGTTCTTGCATCTCGGTGCTGACCGTGGTCAGTGCCCAGCTACCTTTCCCAGAACAAGGCTAACAGAGCTAACAGGGCTTCTCCGTTAGCTTACGCTAGCTACACCGCGCATCCATAGAGGACATAACAGACCATCCTGTTGCAGACTGAGAGGAACGAGGTTGATTCCCAGGGGGGTCAGTGTCCTCTGGCTCTGGACCAGCTCCAACACCAGCTCTGGTGGGTCGAACATGCATGGCTGTACCATAGAGGTACCATACGAGTCCAATAAAGCTGATAGATGTAGCGTCCATTTTTTGGGCCATAGTGGTTTTGGACATTTGAGTGAGTGGGTGTGGCTTCTGTGCCTTCAAAGGACACGCCCCCAGAGTTTCAGACATTTGAATTTGACCATGTGGTTAACAACACAGTGTTCCAACGTATGTATTACTGTAGCAGTGTTTGTCTTTACCCGGACTTTGAGACACTTTGTCCATATTTTCCTGGGAAAGGTTTTGAGAACCCAGCTGCTGGTGTGTTGTTTCAAAGGTGTCAATCAAGTTCATTTAAAAAGACAATCATTTTAATTGATCATTTTGAGAATTTTGATATTATTAATGTACTAACTGTTTTTTCCCCACACAGGAACATGTTTCCGGCCAATCTGGTTCAAGCCACCTTTCAGCAGGTAGGGCATCTTTGTGGCTGTGCTCTTGCTTCTCAAACCTAATCCCCATTCTTGTCTAACTGCACTGTCTCTTAACCCTGAAGCGGATGAGAAACCCTGACGAGAACAATTGGAAATAATTTTAAATATATTTTTTGAAAGAAGGTCTTTTATTTTGTGGGTTTGGGCTCAGGTGCGGTCTAGTGTACCGCTGATAGCACTTCCTCACTCAACAGCTGCCCCTTTTTCACCATAACCCCCTCGCATTAGGAAACAATAGAGGTCAGAAACAGTCCTTGCAGCTCTGTGTGGGACCTCTGAGCCCCTTTCAGTCGGCATAGCCGGTGGAAATGTTTGAAAAGGCAGATTGAGCGACGGTTCATACAGAATGCAGCACAGGTGCGTGTGGCCTTTCTCCTGAGAGTGAAGTGAGGAACTGCGAAGGCCTTGTGCATTGTCTGTTCGTACCAGAGCCGTGGTGACCATAATGTCTTTCCTAGTGGTCACCAGCTGGGGCCGCTAAAAATCCTGGGCTTGCACACCAAAGCCAAAAGCCAAATGCGAATTTCAGGAATCGTCATGTCATCAGACAAAAAATGAGTCCTCTGTGACGTAGCTAGTAATGTGCAATGCCTCCACCACCACCAGTAACAGCTGTGATTGGATTTGGCATGCACTGGACAGGTTTCTGGATGTAGCCACATCAATGTTCTGGCACTCCTCCATCAAAGGATTGGTCAGTTGGTCCAGATTTGGTGGATGCCTTCCCTGGCACAGTTCCGAGGAGAATTCCCTGTAGACTGGGATTGTATCCACTGCTGGTAGACCCGTATGACCGTACGCTTCCATACACCTGCAGATTCAGCTACTTCCTTCACACTATGGTCTTTGGCCACGCCCACATGCAATCACTCCTACCACCTCTTCCCAATCTACGGATCCCAAAGATCCAAAATCTGTAAAGGTGCAGTCAAACTGAGCCATGATGAAACTGGAGAACAAACGATTTGAACTGAGTCCCAGTGAAGGGTGGATGTGTCCACTGTTGGTGTATATGTGATAAGTGATTTCCCTCTCTTCCTCAGTACCGCACCAACAGCGTCCCCATCATGAAGACACCCAAGACTACTGTCAGCAGCCTGACGGAGACGACCACACGCCGACCGCTCATCTACGATGTACAGGACGACAACGGCTCCGATGTACAGAACTTCCAGCTGGACCTGACGCCTCCGCCGGATGTGGTGTTCCGGACACTGCCCGGAACCAGTGAAGGCATGAACGTGCTGGGCATCGTCATCTTCTCTGCTACAATGGGTGAGACATGGCCATTCAACTGTTTCAGCAAGAAGACTGACTGGACTCACATGACGGTCGTTCTGTTATAGTAGCATCTACACCCAATGGTGGTCTAGTAATATCTACACCCAGTGGTGCTCTATGTATGTGCTACGTGGTATCCCAGTATTTAGCACTAGGCCCCTGGCTAACAGCAGGTTTGTGTTCAGGCATTATGCTGGGCAGGATGGGGCCTAACGGCAGCGCGCTGGTCAACTTCTGCCAGAGTCTGAACGAGGCCGTGCTGAAAATAGTGGCCATCGTGATCTGGTGAGTCTCTCGGACATCGGCACCTCCATGTTCCCAATGCTCCCCTTCCTGGGAGAGGTTAGATCAAACCTTCCCATATCTCCTCACCTTCTTACCCACTGATCAACCCTAAAGCTCCTTCAGGTCAGGGTGCGGTTGATCCCGTCTACATTTCCGATGGAAAACCGAGCATGCTCTTTGTGCTGGTGCAGGTACTTCCCTTTCGGAATCGTGTTCCTGGTGGCGGGGAAGATCCTGGAGATGAGCGACCCGTCCGACATGGGGAAGAAGCTGGGCTTTTATGCCATCACAGTGGTGATGGGCCTCATCCTCCACGGCCTCTTCATCCTGCCCAGCATGTACTTCTTCATCACCAAGAAGAGCCCCATCGTCTACATCAGGGGAATCCTGCAGGCCCTGCTCATCTCGCTGGCAACCTCCTCCAGGTACCGCCTCTACTCACGGCCCACCAGGAAAGACACCTCCCTTTACCTTTTGGCCCTTTGAAAGTTTGGGGACACCTCCCCTTACCATTTGGCCCATCAAATATTTAAGAGCTCCTCCCTTTACCTTTTGGCCCTTTAAAATTTTGGGGACACGTCCCCTTACCTTTGGTCCTTCGAAGGTTTAGGGACACCTCCACTTACCTTTGGTCCTTCGAAGGTTTAGGGACACCTCCACTTACCTTTGGTCCTTTGAAAGTTTGGGGACACCTTCACTTACCTTTTAGCCCTTTGAAAGTTTGGGGACACCTCCACTTACCTTTTAGCCCTTAAAGTTTGGGGACACCTCCACTTACCTTTTGGCCTATCAAAAGTTTAAGGACACCATCCTTTCCTTTTGGCCATTCAAAAGTTTGGGGACACCTCCCCTTACCTTTGATCCTTCAAAGGTTAAGGGACACCTACCTTTACATTTGGGGTCTTGTGAATGTTTAGGAACATCTCCTAATATTAAAAATGGTAAATATACATGACTAATAAACGTGTCTGTTCATGTGAAATGTTGTCTACACAATTTATTAATTACATTAGTATACATTTTATTATTAATCAGATTTTATATTACAATATTTAGCGTCTGTTTTAAATGATCAAGTAGATTTTACTATCTTGCTACTTTTTCTTGAGTTCACCGGACAAAAATGAGTCCCCGGTCACTGAACCATACCTAGTAGTGTGTAACACCTCCACTAACACTGGATTTGGCATGTACTGAACAAGTTTCTGGATGTAGGCCACATTGATGTTCAGACACTCACCTCAAAGAATTTGGTCAGTTGGTCCAGATTTGGTGGATGCCTTCCCTGACACAATTCCGAGGAGAACACTATGGTCTTTGGCCACGCCCAAATGCAGTCATTCCTTTTAGCCAGTCATTAACATCTGCTCTGGAGCCATTTACCACACATGGAACGAGATACTCCCTGCCCTGCACCTCCTCTTTTCTAGTTTTGATTTTAATAGATGTGTTTGTTCTTGCTCCAGTTCTGCCACACTGCCTATCACCTTCAAGTGCCTGCTGGAGAACAATCACATCGACCGCCGCATCATCCGCTTTGTGTTGCCGGTGGGAGCCACCATCAACATGGATGGTACGGCGCTCTACGAGGCTGTGGCCGCCATCTTCATTGCTCAGGTCAACAACTATGAGCTGGACTTTGGACAGATCATCACCATCAGGTAAAGATTGTATAAATAAATAAAAAAAAAAAAAACTTGATCCTCTTGCAAACACAGTCCCCTAACCCTAAACCCTAACCATAACCATAACCATAACCCTAACCCTAGCATAAATATGTCCTATAACGTTTTTATTATCATTGTTTTGTATGTATTTAGACATCAATGGGTTAAACTTAAGGCCTAGTAATATATACATATATACTTCTGCTCCCAGAAGGAGGTGTGGGAGTGCGGTGGTGTTGGGAAGGAAGATAAAGGAGACCAGGATCAATAACTGGTGATAAATTTAGACTGATATGATCAATATTTATTGAGCTACACATACAGAAGTCTGTCTCTCAGTATGGCGTCGGGCCGCCGTGTTTGGTAACCCAACACGCCAGACGTCTCGGTATGGAGCTGTAGAGGTTCCTAATGGAGTCCTGTGATAATCCATCCCATGCAGCTTGAACATCTTCACACTTTGGTGGTCTCCACCAAGACTAAAGCGGGACTCGTCACTGAAGATGACCCGCTGCCATTCTGAGTCACTCCATGACAGTCTGGATTGACACCACTGCAGTTATTGGTGATGGTGACGTGGTGTTAAGGACAATTTGTCTTAACGGCCTGTGTGTATGTAGTCCTGCATGGTGCAGTCGTTAACAGGGTCTCTTGGAGGACATCAATGTATATATACATATATATAAAATGTGTACATTAAGGACATCATTTTATTGCTGTATTAATTTTTCATTAATCTCATTTTGTGAGGTGTTAGAGGATTTCGAGGTTAGCTGTGCTGGTTGGAGGGCCAGTGGGTTGTGAATTATGGTTGGGGTGGGGTAGAAGTTTAATTTTTCCGTGGTCACATTGTTTGAAATAAAGCAAAAGGAAGGAAAGAACGGAAGTGTGAGAATGAACTGGAATGGTGGATGTCATCCGGCATTAAACAGACCCCCCACCTGCACTCACCGTCAGAGTGTTGTCAGCAGGTGCCTTTTAAAAGCAGGATGTACAGTAAGAGACGGAGCGAGCGCTTCGTTAGGCTGAACACGGCCTGTTGTGCTGTCAGTTCCAGTTAGCAGAACCTGAACCAAGATTTTCCCCTTTACTCAGTATATTAACTTGATGGATTGATAGATGGATAGATGGATAGATGGATTGATGGATTGCTGGATTGATGGATGGATGGATTGATGGATTGATAGATGGATGTATTGATGGATTGATAGATAGATAGATGTATTGATGGATTGATGGATAGATGGATTGATGGATAGATGGATTGATGGATTGCTGGATTGCTGGATT
>JAMWET010000566.1:57500-80000 GCA_024036415.1 Prochilodus magdalenae
TCTCTCTCTCTCTCTCTCTCTCTCTCTCTCTCTCCCTCTCTCTCTGTCACACACACACACACACTCACACTCTCTGTCTCTCTCTCTGTCTTTCTCTCTCTCTGTCTCTGTCTCTCTCTCACACACTCTCTCTCTCTGCTAACCCAACATGCCAGCATCTCGGTATGGAGCTGTAGAGGTTGCTAATCCTCACACAGTTCCTGCAGATGGTGCGGTAGGGGTGGAGGTGGAGTGACACCAGGCCTTCTGGATGTGTGATGCCAGGACCACGGTGCCTCCACACACGGGTTCGTTGGGCATCTCCACCAAGACTAAAGCGGGACTCGTCACTGAAGATGACCCGCTGCCATTCTGAGTCACTCCATGACAGTCTGGTACGACACCACTGCAGTCTTTGGTGACGGTGACGTGGTGTTAAGGACAGTCGTGGTAACGGTCTGTGTGCATGTAGTCCTGCGTGGTGCAGCCGTCTGCCGATGGTGCTGCACTAACAGGAGGACTCATGGAGGCACCACTGCTCGCTGGATGTTTGTAATGGTGGCTGTTGGGTCAGTCAGGGAGAGCGTTAAGACCCGTCCTCGCTACGTCACATGCACAGTCGAGTGTGAAACCTATCATTAGCATGTCCCACCATGTCGAGCCTACACACCAAGTTTCGACATGCTGTATGGGTGTGTGCGGTAGTTGGAGTGCCTGCTGGAGGCTGAGAGTACAGCAGGAGGCCGCTGGGTTAATCCAGGTGTTTACACATACACGTCTTTTCACCTTGACGGTCACATGCACAGTTCGGTTCACCTCACAAATCCCCCAACTCGTCCCACCCACATTTTTTCTGTTGCGCTGTTTTGCTCATCTGCCGGAGCAGCAGATAAACACTCATCTGCTAGATTCCTCCCTCTGGGCTCCACCGTGTGCTCGTGTGCTGGAGGGGGAGGGGCTTTAGCTGTCCAGCTGCTGCCCAGCAGATGTAAAGCCCCTGCGCCTGACAGAAAACATTATTAATCAGGCAAATAGGTCTCCAGCAGTAGGCACTGGAAAACTGGCCTCACTGACCGCTCAAATCCACATGTGCTACAGAAATCCACCAATCAGAGCCAAGGCCTTTAAGGCCGGGGTCAGGCTCCGTGTCCACTGGGCACTGCCGTGTGGTTTGTTCTGGGATGCAGACCATGAAGACACTTTGTTGTACTCCTATTTGCAGGAGTTCCATTCTGTCCTTCAGGAGCGCTGTCCTCTAACTGAAACTGGAGGGCCTCTGTCCATCTTTTCTTCTCACAGACCCTTAGCGAGCAGTGGTGTCCTCCATGAGTCATCCTGTTAGTGCAGCACCATCGGCAGACGGCTGCACCACGCAGGACTACATGTACACAGACCGTTACCACGACTGTCCTTAACACCACGTCACCGTCACCAAAGACTGCAGTGGTGTCGTACCAGACTGTCATGGAGTGACTCAGAATGGCAGTGGGTCATCTTCAGTGACGAGTCCCGCTTTAGTCTTGGTGGAGACGCCCAACGAATCCGTGTGTGGAGGCACCGTGGTCCTGGCGTCACACGTCCAGAAGGCCTGGTGTCCCTCCACCTCCACCCCTACCGCACCATCTACAGGAACTGTGTGAGGATGTTCCATCTGCATGGAACGGATTATCACAGGACACCATTAGGAACCACCGTCACCAATAACTGCAGTGGTGTCAATCCAGACTGTCATGGAGGGACTCAGAATGGCAGCGGGTCATCTTTAGTGACGAGTCCCGCTTTAGTCCTGGTGGAGACCACCAAAGTATGAGGATGTTCCAGCTGCATGGGATGGATTATCACAGGACACCATTAGGAACCTCTACAGCTCCATACCGAGACGTCTGGCGTGTTGGGTTAGCGAACACGGCGGCCCGACGCCATACTGAGAGACAGACTTCTGTATGTGTAGCTCAATAAATATTGATCATATCAGTCTAAATTTATCATCAGTTATTGATCCTGGTCACCTTTACCTTCCTTCCCAACACCTCTGCACTCCCACACCTCCTCCTGGGTGCAGTACTTCACTGTACGTAGTAAAGCTGTATCATGTGTCCTTGCTGAGTTTTCCACACTGGTAGAGGTGTGGAAGTGCTCCTCTTACCTGCCTAGAATAAAAAACTCCTGGTCTGCTGGAACGTCTGAGGAAAACCAAACGTCCGAGCTAACAAATGAACAACAGGAGGATGTCCGAGGACCCCATCAGAGAGCCTCATGACGTCTCAGCGAATGAACCTGACGGCGTATGGATAGGTGATGTGTGAAACACGGTCTCCGTTCTGCAGGCCGCTGTGTAGTACCGGATTACCGTGTCTTGCTATCACCTCTGCAGGTTGTTGAGTAGCAGGTGAAGGCCGCAGCTGTAACCGGAGTGGGCCGTTTATGAAATTGCCAGATGGATTTGGCTGTATGTTAGTTGCAGCTTGACATGAATAAACTAATGACACAGCTGGAACGGGGCTGGTTTGAATCAGGATGGATTCAGAGAACCGTTCCTCAGGGTCGTGGAGGTAGATGTGGTTGTGAAAGCACGGCACGCCTTCGCGGAAACCGATTCCCTTACCCAAGCTATGTTGTGTAACAGCGCGTTTAGATCAGACAGCTGGTATTTTCCATTAGGGCAGAAACGCAGCGTTCGGGTTTTTAAAGTGATGTTCCTCATCCACGTCTTACAAAACATCTGGAAGCTTCTGCAGAGGTCTGTGAACACCGCGCTCCATCCTCTCCAGCAGCTGGGACTCCTCAGCTTTTACAGTGTTCCAGTTTGGGTTTGCGTCATGTTGCTTTACTTCAGCTCGTTGTGTTGTTTCGTTTTTTCCCCCAGTATTACGGCAACAGCCGCCAGCATCGGAGCTGCCGGAATTCCACAGGCCGGCCTGGTGACCATGGTGATAGTGCTGACATCTGTTGGCCTGCCGACGGATGACATCACGCTTATCATCGCTGTGGACTGGGCATTGTGAGTACACAACCCAAGTTTGTCCGTGATCTCCATAGCAACCATCAAGTTAATGAAAGAAGTTTGTTTGATCATCTCCCACACATCTCCCACACAGGTAGGTGAAGGTAGTGTTAGGAGTCTTGCCCAGGGATCCTTATTGGTGTAGTGTAGGGTGCTTGCCCAGGTATGTGATCCAGCCCCAGCCTATGGGAGGCGGACCAACCCTCATGCTAAAGCTAATATGCTAATCTTACACTAAATACACTCATCGTCAACAAACTAGCTGCACAAATAACCGCACCCAGATAGAATCAGTGGTGTCCTCCATGAGTCCTCCTGTTAGTGCAGCACCGTTGGCTGACGGCTGCACCACGCAGGACCACCAGCACACAGACCGTTACCACGACTGTCCTTAACACCACGTCACCGTCACCAAAGACTGCAGTGGTGTGGTACCAGACTGGCATGGAGTGACTCAGAACGGCAGCGGGTCATCTTCAGTGACGAGTCCCGCTTTAGTCTTGGTGGAGACGCCCAACGAATCCGTGTGTGGCGGCACCGTGGTCAGCACCAAGATGAACGGTTTGGTGTCACACGTCCAGAAGGCCTGGTGTTACTCCACCTCCACCCCTACCGCACCATCTGCAGGAACTGTGTGAGGATGTTCAAGCTGCATGGGATGGATTATCACAGGACACCATTAGGAACCTCTACAGAGTTTGTTTACAGCATGTCTGTTAATGAGGCATGACGAGAGGTCCTGAACATGGACTAGGGTGCTGATGGAGATGCTTGGTCAAACGATCACCTGTACTTATAGTGTGGGGTCCATACACACAAACCCGTACAGGTGAGTGTAGGTTTGGTTACCCATGTTGGTGAGATGTTCTGAAACCTGACCGCTGGTGTTTGAACTTTGTGTTCAGAGACAGGTTCCGAACTATGGTGAACGTGATGGGGGACGCCCTCGCCACAGGAATCATGGCGCATATCTGCAGGAAGGACTTCATGCAAGAGGGAGATGGGGTGAGTGTTAGCCTAAACCCTGGGCGAGAACCGTGCAGCTTATGATACTCCTGTTCAGATTCTACATTTGGATCTTCTGGAAGGTCAATAGGTGTTTCATGGATTCCAGGCTTAACCCCACCACTATGCACGAAACCTCTTCCAATGTTGAAAAAACCAACGTCATTCTGCGATTTACAGTGACGTAGTGCAGGGTCAACTCACAAAACTGCAGATCACCATCCTTACTAAATGATAACCGGTGTCTGCTCGCCTTTGTAATGGTGTTCCCGCCTCTTTTTAGAGTTTACTGGCTTGTTTTAAGAGTTTACGCTCTTACTCACTTACAGGGATTTACAGTAAAGCCTAGTTTGATGGGTGTTGTGTTCCCTGGACACAGCTGCAGCTGGAAGCGTTGTTCTGTTCGGGCCTGCTCTCTGTTACTCCTTATCGCCCCTCGAAACCGTCCAGTTCCATCCACCAGCTCTGAGAATAGCCAAAGAGTTCAGGTCAGTTATGATAGGGATGCATCTGTTAGTTTTAAGAAGCCCTGCCCAAAGAAACTGTACATCTATTCCAGCCAACGCTGCGAATGAGCGTGGCCTGTTATTCGGCTCAATCTGGTCATCACGCCTCTAGAAACATACCTCACACTATCTAGAACACCCACTGTCAGTGTCAATTACCCCACCTTAGCCAGAACTGACAATAACAGCCCACCAACTACCAGGTTCTTATAACTACCCCACCCTAGCCAGAACTGACAATAACAGCCCACCCACTACCAGGTTCCTTCAACTACCCCACCCTAGTCAGAACTGACAATAACAGCCCACCAACTACTGGGTTCCCAGGTCCCACCCTAGCCTTATAAATACAGCCCACCCTACCAGATTCCTTCAAACTACCCCACCCTACTGAACTGACAATACAGCCCAGCACTACCACCAACTACCTAGGTTCCTGACAATAACAGCCCACCCACTACCAGGTTCCTTCAACTACCCCACCCTAGTCAGAACTGACAATAACAGCCCACCAACTACCAGGTTCTTATAACTACCCCACCCTAGCCAGAACTGACAATAACAGCCCACCAATTACCAGGAATGTGACTACCCCATAACAGTAACAGCCCACCCACTACCAGGGTTAGCCAGAACTGACAGTAACAGCCCACCAACTACCAGGTTCTTATAACTACCCCACCCTAGTCAGAATTGACAATAACGGACCACCCACTACCAGGTTCTTATAACTACCCCACCCTAGCCAGAACTGACAATAACAGCCCACCAACTACCAGGTTCCTTCAACTACTCCACCCTAGTCAGAACTAAGAATAACAGCCCACCCACTACCGGGTTCCTATAACTACCCCACCCTAGTCAGAATTCAATTATACCAGGTTCTTACTATCCCACCCTAGTCAGAACTGACAATGCGTTGACAGGTTCTTATAACTATCCCACCCTAGTCAGAACTGCGTTGACAGCTAGTCATGATGCAACCGTGACAGCTCAGCCAGTAAATCAGCTGCACACTGCAGGTGAAGGTGGCTACAATGCTACCAAAGGTTTTCAAACACATACGGACCACTACCAACCACAGCATCACACACAGGAGCCACTCAGGTCGCACCGGATGCATCTGATCTGCTCCTCCTTATGAACTGTGGATGTTCTACAGTGTTACTGATCAAATCCATTCCCTCAGCCGAGTCCGCTGTTTCAAAGCCAGGTTAAGCAGAGTGACCTTCCTCTGCTTCACACTTCAAACCCTCCAGCACAACACGACAGTGACGGAGGAGCAGACAGCACTGCACAGAAGAGCCCTGATGCTGGCGTTATGGCTGTAAAGGTTTTATTGATTGCGAGCGCCGCTTGTAGAAGTTGGTTGAAAGCTCCAGTCCGTGCAGAATTAGACGTTTAATGGACACCATGTGTGCCGGGCAAGCCCCTTATCACTCAGCTGCCAAAGTATGTGGGCGAGCTGCCTCTGGACGTCTTTCCTACGCTTCGCTTTTCCAGTCTTAAAATACAGTGTGGAGAAATTGGCAAGGTGTTTGGAGCCGCAGGATGGCGGATGTGTGTGGTACCTCAGTGTTGGTCATTGACCCTCATTAGCTTGCAATTACCCTCCTGCGTTCCTCCGTGTTGCTCACTTTTTGGCTTCTCTGGTCCAGCCCCCTACAGCGAGCACTGTCCAATAATAATTACCCCGGTGGAGCTGGACCTGCGTGTCAGAGAAAGACACATTTATGGGTATGAAGCAAAATACAGCCAGAGGATTAGCACACAGCTGTTGGTGAAAAAAACAGATTCTCACTTACAGGAACCCGAAATCAGGAATTCCAGAGGAAGTTCAAAGAGGTGCCTGGTGTCCTACGTCTACAGACCTCCATAGTGACCATTCCACCAGCAAGATGGAAATCTACTTTTATATATATATATATATATATGTAATATTATTGAATAAAATATCCGCTGGTATGCAGATCCACCACATCTACTCCTGATGTACACAGTATGATACTCCTCCATATCTCCACCTCTAATATATATTTAGTGGTGTAAAAACTTTGATCTCTTTTTCTGCACAGTGTAAAAGCTCTAGTTCTCCTTTCAGGTTAGTGAATATTCATGATGGACCGACCAATAGAATCGCTCCACACCTGCTTAGTAATAAACCTTGTTCTATCAGCTCCACTGCAGGGTAAGGAAGCTGCTCCATCCTCCTGTACAGCTCCACTCTGGAGGGTTTAAGGTGGACTGTAGAATTCCATTCTGGAGGGTTTAAGGTAGACTGTAAAATTCCACTCTGGAGGGGTTTAAGGTGGACTGTATAATTCCATCCTGGAGGGTTTTAAGGTGGACTGTATAATTCCATCCTGGAGGGTTTTAAGGTGGACTGTAGAATTCCATTCTGGAGGGTTTTAAGGTGGACTGTATAATTCCATGAGGGCTAGTTTATAGTTTGCTCTCTTCACTTTTATTCTACAGTACAGCTTTAAGATACACAGATGGAGAATTATAATCTGAGGAGCTGTGACTAAACGTTTGATGGGTAGAGTATGTAGATCTGAAGCGTGCAATGAGAGCCCACCTGCAGCTTTCTCCATTTCCAACATTTGTGTGAGGAACGGCCACCTCGCCAAACAGCATCAAACACAATAAAAACACTTTCCAGGCACGTTTAAATATATTCTCTCAGAGATATCGATAGAATAGCTCTAATAGAATATGCAGGGCAGTTCAGTTTAGGGACCCCCGGAATGAACTGAATTGCTCTTTGTTGCTACTGTGAAACATGGTTATCCCGTGTCCACAGAGGGAAAAGGCTGCCCCAGCAAGCTGCCTCAATGCTTTCATTGCTTCTATTTTTGAACAAATAGAAAATGAGATGATTACCAGCATGCAGGTAAACAAACAGAGCTCCAGAGCAGCCATCTTTGTGGCACGCCAGACAATCAAAATGTTGCCATCTAAGTCTAAGCGAAAGTCTGAACCACCTCGATTCCTGAGGACTGGTTTGGTTTACCATTGGCCCACTTGTCGGGAGATCATGAGACTGTGGTTGGGAATCAGTCCCTGAGTAGGTAGGATGGTCCTCACTCTCCTGCCATTACTTGGTGTTATACTAACCAACTACTGTATACTACCAAGGACGTCTCTGTCAGGTGTCCTTGGTAGTATAGTGGAAGGTATGTACGCCAGTCATGCAGAAAACCAGGGTTTCATTGCACGACAGAAGGGAAGACTGGGCAAGTGTGCTTACTGCCCCAGTGTATGTAGGTGTTTCACTTCATGAACGGGTTAAATGTGGAAGACAAATTCTCCTCTGTTTTCAAACACAAATGATAAAAAAACACAAATGACAAAAACCCCACAAAGGACAAAAAAAACGCCCCACAAAGGACAAAAAAACACCCCACAAATGACAAAAAAAACACCCCACAAATGACAAAAAAAAACACACAAATGACAAAAAAAACACAAATGACAAAACCCCCACAAATGACAAAAACCCCACACACACAAAAAAAAAAAAAGACAAAAAATTAAAAACCACAAATGACAAAAAACGCACAAGGGACAAAAAAAAACCCCACAAATGACAAACACCCCACAAATGACAAAAAAAACCACAAATGACAAAAAAAACCACAAATGACAAAAACCCCCACAAATGACAAAAAACACACAAATGACAAAAAAACCCATAAATGACAAAAAAAAACCATAAATGACAAAAAAACCCACAAATGACAAAAAAACACACAAATGACAAAAAAAACCCATAAATGACAAAAAAAACACAAATGACAAAAAAACACACAAATGACAAAAAAACCCATAAATGACAAAAAACACACAAATGACAAAAAAACCCATAAATGACAAAAAAACCCGTAAATGACAAAAAAAACCCATAAATGACAAAAAAACCCGTAAATGACAAAAAAAACCCGTAAATGACAAAAAAAACCCATAAATGACAAAAAAACACACAAATGACAAAAAAACCCGTAAATGACAAAAAAAACACACAAATGACAAAAAAACCCGTAAATGACAAAAAAAACACAAATGACAAAAAAACCCATAAATGACAAAAAAACCCGTAAATGACAAAAAAAACCCATAAATGACAAAAAAACCCGTAAATGACAAAAAAAACCCGTAAATGACAAAAAAACCCCATAAATGACAAAAAAACACACAAATGACAAAAAAACCCATAAATGACAAAAAAAAACATAAATGACAAAAAAAACCCGTAAATGACAAAAAAAACCCATAAATGACAAAAAAACACACAAATGACAAAAAAAACACAAATGACAAAAAAAACACAAATGACAAAAAAACACACAAATGACAAAAAAACCCATAAATGACAAAAAACCCGTAAATGACAAAAAAAACCCATAAATGACAAAAAAACCCATAAATGACAAAAAAACACACAAATGACAAAAAAACACACAAATGACAAAAAAACCCATAAATGACAAAAAAAACCCATAAATGACAAAAAAACACACAAATGACAAAAAAACACACAAATGACAAAAAAACCCATAAATGACAAAAAAACACACAAATGACAAAAAAACACACAAATGACAAAAAAACCCATAAATGACAAAAAAACCCATAAATGACAAAAAAACACACAAATGACAAAAAAACACACAAATGACAAAAAAACCCATAAATGACAAAAAAAACACAAATGACAAAAAAATGGCTCTAAAACTCTAATGAGAGAGAATGATTAGCCTCACCTCACCACTGTTCCCCCTAGTGGTAGCATCATGCGAATATCAAGCGAGGAGACAACGTGGCTAGCACGTCGAATGTTGTGAAGGCAGTTTAATTATTAATCTCTTTTCAGTTTGGCCTGGGAAGTTCATATAACTCCATTAGCAATCAAATCCATCTGCCCTTGTCCTTCATCTCTCTGGTCTCTCCTCCCACAGGTTCCCCTAATCTGCGAGACCAAACCCATCAACATCCAGCAGCTGATGAACTGTCAACAGAACAACGGCAACTTCCAGCCTCCTCCACCAGGAGGCAAACCTGAGCACGTCCCCCCAGACGTGGCGCAACTCATGCAGCTTGAAGAGGGAATGCGACCCCCGCCTCCCGAGCGCAAGAAACCTCCGATTCCCCCTCGCCACCTCAAGCACAAAGACAAGGACCACTGCGCCATTGACATGAACGGCCTGGAGACCAACGTATAGCAGCCGTGTTGTACAGGGCGGTTTGGACAACGGACACAAACGTGGACAGAGAGGACTGCAAGAGCTAGCATAGTCGTTTCTTCTTCTACACCTGCTTTTCTCTAACTTGTCTTATTTGAGGACATTTGGAGGACCTGAGATTCATTCTGACTTGACACCACATCTTCTGTTCGGGTTGTGCGAGCATGCACAGCTACTCCAGCACTCCTTAACGAGCGGGCTCGAGTTAGCCTGCTAGGAACCTTGGCTGACCATGTTGGAGCAGCACTTTGGCCTGGAAAGACATGGAGCGCTCTCCGCCTTCACGACCGCAGATCTCGCGAGGACGAATCACAGCAAGGCCTGACATTAGCAGAGGCCTTTTCGGTTCTGCCAGGTCCCTGGAACAGGATGCCTGGTTTCCATGACCTTGAAAGGAAAGAAACTGTAAAGGCTGAAAATCAGTGAGGCTTAAAACTCAGTCAGGGAGTCTAACTTCCTCAGTCCTCCTGGAGATCAGAACAGATTGATGTACCAACTGTAAATATTCAGTATTAGTCCACGTTTTCTCTGCATTGGTTTTGTTTTTCTGTTCTTCCATTTTTTCAGTTTTATATAACTGTGTATGGGTGTTTCTGTCCTTCTAAGCTACATGTGGGAAGATGTCATTGCTATTTAATCCCATTTAACCAAACAAGGAATCTTTTACTGTGCACTGTAACCGCGGTGTTCTGATGACGGCTTTTCAGGCTCTACGTTTTTGTTGGTGTCAATGGAGCAACCCACACTGCGTTTAGCGTTTTAAACCATCTGGGTCGTGTGCTACCAAACCCTCAAAGGAAAGCACCCTGCTTTGTAACCCTTTAGAACCAAAGCCAAAATGTGGCTACCTGGGCATGTCTGACTGATTAAGCAAAGTCCAAAAATATTTGGACATCAACATGGTTGTTGTTGAGTTTCACCCATTTTCATACATAGCCGCCCATTATAAAGATCTCAAACGTGATTGGACAACCAGCTGATCAGTTGTTTAATGGCCAGGTGTGTGCAATTCTCAAAGCAAGCCATCATGAGGCTGAAAAATCCCAATCAACCCACTGCAAGAGCATTAGCTTTGGCCAAATCAACACCCTCCTGTTGGTTTGGCGTATCTGTGCCCACGTCACCAATCAAGAAAAGACAGAGAGTTGACCACAAGATGTAGCTAGCCATTGGTGAGTCTTTGCTGCCTCATCTGTGAAGCATGGTGGAGGTAGTGTTATGGCATGGACATACAGAACTCCTTCCCTCTGCTGACAAAGCAAGGCTCTGAAGGCAACCCAAGACTTTCCGTAGGCAGAGACATGGACTGTTCTGGATTGGTCAATTGGAACTGAAGATGGTGGAGCGTCACCAGGGAATATACCTCGTACACAGTGAGGCCTCTGGGTTCCAGATTTAATCTGAGGGTCTGGTTTGCCTAGATAACCGTGGAATTGGAAGTTTGCTCATGTCTTAGCACTTGTGAAGATATTGGAGTTTCAGTCCAGGTATAAGACACTGTGCTTTCAAACCAGCATCGTCTGAGTGCCCCCTACTGGTAACAAATTCATGCAAGTCATTGCCACTGCGGCTTGGATACAACCTTGAAACCTTTGACTCTATTTCTGATAGAGTCACTGAAGGGTCTTTTTAGAGTCTACAGTTCCGCTGCTGGAACAAATGGCGTCACAGGTCAGTGAGTGAAAGGCAGCAGCAGACTCATCCATCCGCTGAGGTGAATGAGTTCAGAGCTCTCAGAGGAAATCTTTACCCAGACCTCTTCCTTCAGTCTTCGCCTTATTAGCAGAGGAGAGTGGGGGATGTGGAGGATGGGGCGGTCTTGTTTGGAATTCTGTATGTAAAACGAGTCTCTGTGAAAGAAATAAGCTCTTGTTTAATAAACGCTATTACCGCGGATCTGAATGGAGTGGCTGGATGTATTTGGCAGGTGCACACCCAAGGAGGCCATTGTGGACCACACTAAAGGCAGAACTGCCAGGATGCAAATCGTTGCTGTTGGAAACAAAGCCTTGTATTTCCATTCCTGTCATTTCTGACTTTGTTTGAAGATGCCTGTTGCGCTTGGCATTGTGGGTAGATTTCATAAAGAAGAGATGAAATCCATTCATCTTCAAAAGAACAGCTGCACAAGTAACTGCACCCAGAAGGAGTCAACCCACAGGAATGAAACTTGGTGGGTAGGATTGACATCGTGAGACATGCTAATGATACAAGTTTCACGCATGTGATGTAATCAAGGACAGCCCTTATCACTGTACCTGACTGACCCAACAACCACAGACCGTTACCACGACTGTCCTTAACACCACGTCACCGTCACCAAAGACTGCAGTGGTGTCTTACCAGACTGCCATGGAGTGACTCAGAATGGCAGCGGGTCATCTTCAGTGACGAGTCCCGCTTTAGTCTTGGTGGAGACGCCCAACGAGTCCATGTGTGGAGGCACCGTGGTCAGCACCGAGATGAACGGAATTTAGAAGGCCTGTTGTTACTCCACCTCCAACTCTTCCGCACCATCTACAGGAACTGTGTGAGGATGTTCAAGCTCCATGGGATGGATTATCACAGGACACCATCAGGAACCTCTACAGCTCCATACCGAGACGTCTGGCGTCTGGCCATACTGAGAGACAGACTTCTGTATGTGTAGCTCAATAAATATTGATCATATCAGTCTAAATTTATCATCAGTTATTGATCCTGGTCACCTTTATCCTCCTTCCCAACACTACCGCACTCCCACACCTCCTTCTGGGTGCAGCAGCTCTTTTGACGATGAGTGTAAATGAGCCACAGTAACGAATTACATAGACTTGCAATAAAAGTAAGGCGGGCTTTTTCCTTCGCCTGTAAAGCTGTCAATTATGGAAAACGAGGCTTTGTTCCAACAGACATGAAATGCAATCTTTTCAAATTACGCAAGACGAATTACACGAGGCCTGTGCTGTTTCTGGATGCTGTCAGTGGGAAGGACATGCTTGGCCCGCTATTTAAGCGTCTCGGTGTGGAAACATGGACAACAGGCTGGCTGCAGGACGTCTAGCAAACACTGGCTAAGCTCTCTGATTATGTGGATTCAAACCAGCACCACATATCCCAAATGATAGGCCGCTAGCTGTGCCAGACATCACTGAACAACTAGCTTTCAGGACACGGCGTCGCCACAAGCAGAGGTGCAATGCAGAGAAGTACTATTAAAAATGATTGTGCAATTTCGGTGTATGCCGTTCTTCAACACCTGCCACCAGGACACTTGGCAGAGATGATGTCACAGCCTCCCTTTCAGAACCCCTCTCAGAACCCCAGTCAGAACCCCCATGGTCTTAGCAAACACAGCACTGTGCAGAGAGTCGATCCCTTCATGCGCCTGTTGTGCGGATCTATACAGGCCCATTCCTTCATGGCTCTAACCTGCTGCTGAGAGGTGAAACCTCAGTAGGTTAAAACCAAAAACGGTCAGTGGTTTGATGGTGTCGTGAATTGTCCTTTTGCAGGGCAAGCCCTTAGCATTCGGCTGAACACTGGAGGGACCGAATCTGCTTGGTACTCTTGGGGTACTCTTGAACTAAGCTCGCCATAGGTGGTAGTAACTTCAGGCACCTGCAGATGGCGCTGCACATAGATGGTAGGGCTATGAATACCCGCGAGGTGTGAGTGACGGGATCTATAGATTGGGAAGAGGTGCTACGGTGCAGGGGAGTCTCGTTCCATGTGTGGAAAACGCTCCAGAGCAGATGTTAGTGATTGGCTGAAAGGAGGGACTGCATGTGGGCGTGGCCAAACACCATAGTGTGAAGGAAGTAGCTGAATCTGCAGGTGTATGGAAGTGTACGGTCATACGGGTCTACCAGCGGTGGATAAAATCCCAGTCTACAGGGAATTCTCCTCGGAACTGTGCCAGGGAAGGCGTCCACCAAATCTGGACCAGCTGACCAACTCTTTGATGTAAGAGTGTCTGGACATTGATGTGGCTACATCCAGAAACTCGTCCAGTACATGCCAGTCACAGATGTTACTGGTGCTGGTGGAGGTGCTATACGGTGTTATGGACGTTTCGGTTACAGGGGACTTGGGAAGTGTTGGGTAAACTGGCGGTATAAAGGCGCTTCAGGAACACTGTGTGTGTGGATGGGCCTCCTGCTTTCTCTTTGTTATGGCTCTATTCAGGGTTATTAACTGAGTTCCACTCTCTGGATTAAGGCAGGTATGCGTGGAAGCTGATCGCCCAGCTCTCATGTTCCACACTCCTCTTTTCAGAATGTCCTTTTCAGGCGTTCCAGTCCTCACAGTAAGACGTTCCATGTGAGGACGATTCCCGTCTGTCCAGCCCCACCATGCACACTCAGACACAGATGACTATAGACGTTACTGGAGAAGTGTGGTAATGTCTCCTGAGTGATTTGTAAACAGAAATGGTGAGCTGGTGTTGACTGACAGCTCCTCTACTGCTCGGCATCCATCTGTAGAGCCTTCTGAGGGGATCGAGCTGCTTTCCCTGTTTAATAAATTACTGGGTTTGAGCAACATCAAAGCGGAGGAGCTGTGTAATGTATCTCTGATGCTCGTTTTCCTTCTTTAAGCCCACTTCATCCTGTAATCGGCTTTAACGAGCCTTTTACCCGGCACTCCATCTCGCCCTTACTACTGACATACAAATTCAACACTTCAATATTCGTCACATTTACACTCAGGTAAACGTACATTCCTCAACACCTTTATTAGAAACACCCACCTTGTACTGACACAAGCTGGCCACTTTATTAGAAACACCCACCTTGTGCTGACACAAACAGGCCACTTTATTAGAAACATCCATCTGGTACTGACACAAACTGGCCACTTTATTAGAAACACCCACCTGGTCCTGACACAAACTGGCCACTTTATTAGAAACACCCACCTTGTGCTGACACAATTTGGCCACTTTATTAGAAACACCCACCTTGTGCTGACACAATTTGGCCACTTTATTAGAAACACCCACCTGGTCCTGACACAAACTGGCCACTTTATTAGAAACACCCACCTGGTCCTGACACAAACTGGCCACTTTATTAGAAACACCCACCTGGTCCTGACACAAACTGGCCACTTTATTAGAAACACCCACCTTGTGCTGACACAATCTGGCCACTTTATTAGAAACACCCACCTGGTCCTGACACAAACTGGCCACTTTATTAGAAACACCCACCTGGTACTGACACAAACTGGCCACTTTATTAGAAACACCCACCTGGTACTGACACAAACTGGCCACTTTATTAGAAACACCCACCTGGTACTGACACAAACTGGCCACTTTATTGGAAACACCCACCTGGTACTGACACAAACTGGCCACTTTATTGGAAACACCTACCTTGTACTTCCACCCACTGGCCATTTTATTAGAAACACCCACCTAGTTCTTCTTCTAACTGGCCACTTTATTAGAAACACCCACCTTGTTTTTCCACCCAATGGCCACTTTATTAGAAACACCTACCTTGTTTTTCCACTCACTGGCCACTTTATTAGAAACACCTACCTTGTTTTTCCACCCACTGGCCACTTTATTAGAAACACCCACCTTGTTCTTTCACTCACTGGCCACTTTATTAGAAACACCCACCTTGTTTTTCCACCCATTGGCCACTTTATTAGAAACACCCACCTTGTTCTTTCACTAACTGGCCACTTTATTAGAAACACCCACCTTGTGCTTCCACCCACTGGCTACTTTATTAGAAACATCTTTTCCAATTATGACTGGAAGCACACTTTTCTGGAGCACAGTTGTTTTTCACATGTGTGTACAATAAATGATCTTAAGTGGTTCTGGCCTGGACATGTTCTATAAATACCTTATAATGTTTATATACACTATGAATTTACAGGACGGATTTGAATAGATTCATCTATTAAAAGGTTCTTTAAGGAACCAGTAGTCTATCTAGTCACTTTCTATGCATGTGTTCCACAGTGTACTGTTAGAAACACCCACCTGGTACCCGGTATCTTGACCCCTTCGGAATGTGACAACAAGCTGTTCATCCATCAAGCGGGACTCGTCACTGAAGATGACCCGCTGCCATTCTGAGTCACTCCATGACAGTCTGGTACGACACCACTGCAGTCTTTGGTGACGGTGACGTGGTGTTAAGGACTGTCATCATGACGGTCTGTGTGTGTTTGATGTTAGTAGGGGGAGTGGGGGTCTACAAATCTGAACCTTGAATCCAGTTTCCAGTCCCGGGCTTGGTGGGTGTGACACTACATAGCCACTCAATTACATTTGCTGTTCCCTTCACGTCCAGCGAGAACAAAATCCAGGACTGGAATCCAGCACAGATCCAGATCTGAAGACCTCTGGTCTAAGGCATCACTCTAAAGCTGAACATGTTAACATCCCCTTATATATAGTATTAATTTATTTATTATATAATTTATTATATTGTACTGTATTGTTATTATTTCAGTGTCATATAATCAGCAAATCTAGAAAATACAAACAACAACACAACTGACTGTTTCATTCAAAAATAATTTATTTGCTGTTTGTAAGAAATATTTGCTGTAAATGTTGAAATGTAAAGCTGCAATACGCAAAGGACGTCATGTAGATAATGAAAGGCCAGGTAGGCCCTAAAGAGAATCTCCAGATTTAAGACTTTTCACGAAGCCACATTAGCTAATTTCCCAAAGACAGATTTCAGCGACCTCAGTGGAAGCAGGGTTACACAGAACACAGGGTTTTCATTCCCGCACATCTCATTTACCAAGCTGGTTCTTGGACGAACCCTCCATGGCAAGGTTTGTAAGGAACGGTAGCGTATCTGAGCAGTTAGCAGAGAAGCTAGCAGGTTTTAGCAAGCATTCATCAAGCCAAACTGGCGTCTCTATGGATAAGCCAAACGGTTGCCTGGTTCCTTTGTGGTTCCAGGCTTAGTAGTGCAGTATAACTGCAGGAACAATCATTACATCATCTGGATGTTCTTTACCGGAGCAAGTTCTAAGGCGATGGAACCCACTCCAAACAATAGGGGGCAACAGTATATCACCAGATACTGTACAGTCCCTCCTCCTCCCTCTTCACTCCTTACCAGTCTAGAAGAAAAACACTGAGGGTTCAGCATCAAACCTCGACACTGTCCTCTCCGAGAGCGTCTCCAGCTCGTTATACTGTTTTCTGAAGAACCCTTTATGGAAGTGTTCTTTAGGGAACTGAAGGAGGTTATCCTATTACATGGGCACTTTATCTCAGGCTCATTTGGACGAAGCAGATAAGCAGTTGTGACGGTCTGAGAGGAACATCTGACTGGTTAGAAGAAGCTCTATATGAAGCCTGAAGTTTGTCCATGTGTAAGGAGGAGGTGGATCAGCAGAGCTTGGCCGGTTTACCTGCCGAAGGAAAGACGGAGTCTTCACCAGGAGCACGGTTGCAAAGAAGGTAGGAACAGCTCTTCAGCAAGTTCTTCTCCTTTTGGTCTCTCCCTGATTCTTCACCAGGCCAAGCTCTCAGACTCTTAACCTGCTCACCCTACCGCTGACGTACTGGGGTGGGATTAGTTTTCCATGTGGGTGGGGTGGTTTTACTACAGGATGTCTGAAAACATGTGGCTACCTCCGTCACCTCCAAACAACATGCCTAATACATGACTTCCGCTGCCCCCACCTAGGGAACATGGTACCAACCAAACGGGAAGAAACGATCCAACTGGACTAGAGCTGGAACTTTGGGCCGGATTTCATTTTGGGACAAACGCGGCTCATAGAAACAGCTCCAACAAACTCTACACAGCCTTCCAAGAGGTTTGCCACAGGCTGGAACGACCCGGGATGCCTAGATGAGAGCCTCCATACTTGAGGAACACAGTGGAAAGCTCCAGGGTTCGCCCAGGGTTGATATAACCTGAGGTTCTCATCGTGGCTTGTTTCACAGGTAAAGGTAAAAGGTTCCGAAATCTTTACTGACGGATGGAAAACTGACTGACATAGCACATACGGGACCATAAGCACTGACGTATCCCAGTAATAACTACATTACCCCACGTCTCCATGGAAACTAATCCCATCCCAATAGGGCTGAAGTGATGATAGCTGAGGTCACCTAGCGTCACCTGCTTGACTGAGTTAGCAAGTTTTGCTAGGACAACATACCGCTAGTGTAAACCATGTGGTGGGAACATTTAAGCGCAACATACAAGAAATGGAGGAAGGAGAGTGAATAAAGGACAAACATAACATCCTGGTATCCTGCACCAGAGCCGGCTGAATCAAACAGACTTGTTCCACACTTCTGCTTTCAATTAGAAAAAAAAAAGACGGCGTGAGTCCAAAAGAAATCCATCTAAAGAGAGAAAAAGAGATGGAATAACAGCAGTCTATCATTAGCACTTCCTTTAGCATATCTGGAATATTTTCCTTGTGCTTTCGGAGCAAGCGGCGGAGGGGTTTTAAGGGGCGGGGGTGGGGGGTGGGGGGGCGGAGTGGGGAGCGCTGAAGTGAAAGTTTAAGTGGTTTCTGTAAGTGGGAAAAGTGGTAATGAAGGCGGTTACTAATGGAGTTCCAGATCGCGTGGCTCAGAATAAGAAAATGAAGTCTGAATTTAGCCTGAGGATAATACTTTGGCAAGAAAAGCAATTTAGGCTGGCGTTACCTTCGTTATTTTAACCCTTAGAGGTGTGAAGTTATTACCGCCGCTCTGCTCACTCATATTCCGGGTAACCGGTCATTATACGGCTCATTTTCTAATCAGGTGCATGAGGAAGGACGTCTGGACGTTCGGTTTACAGCACTCTGCAATAGTCAGAGACCACTCATTTCATTTCCTGGAAAGATGCCGGTGCCACACTCGTCCTGTGCCAGGCGCTCATCCTGCCAAGGTACCGAAGAGAGGACCTTGCGTGTTGGTGACTGCGGTCAGAGGCGACAGGAACAGGCCGTCAGTCACAATCAAAGCTGGGAAGATGACGAGAGCCACAAGTGGCACAAGGGCAGTGCCTGTGCCACAGAGCGATGCCAAATCGCTGCTAAGCCTTGCATTGGATCCAAGCTGCGGAGGAAGGAGACAGGGCCTGGCAGAGGGGCTTTGTGGCGGTGCCTTTACCACAAAACCCTTCTTCCAGGCCTCGTTCACATTCTCTTCTGGCTGATCTCCCTCCGTGGTTTCTTGATGCCTCCGCCTGCTCTCCTTAGTATCCGAGGGATGGACACCTGGCACAATGCCCTCTGAAGCAACACTGTATTATGATTTTACTCTAACCTCCGAATAGGAAGACTGGCGCCTCGTCCACTGAAACTCCAGGCCTGGAATGCCAGCGGTAATGTCGTGTAACTGTGAAGGAGCGGGTCATGGACCTCTCGGGAGAACTGCGTAAGGTCACCACGTCACCCAATAACAACGATGGATCTTTAGCAGCTATAAGAAGACGTTATTCCCGGTATTCCCAGCATGGACATCATGGAAGAGGCTGAGAAGGGACGGAACGAGAGACCGGATAAGAGTAAATCTGGGACTGTCTGTTACTCGTTGGCGAGAGCTAAAAGAGATAAAGGATGTGAGACGGTCTCATGGCTAACAGGAAAACCACAGAAATCCAGACTGTCCATTCCTGCCTATGGAAGATAGTGATGTTGGTTGTATCCTTATCTGTGTCGTCCCGAGAGTTCTGTAGTTTTTCCAGACAGCAGGAGTCGCCTAACCTCAGTCCCATTTCAGACCGCATCCCACAAACTAAATTAATCTCATTCCAAACAACATTTTTGGTCATTCTTTGTCCAGCTCTCAAGAAATGGGCCTTGAAATTTGGAACCTCTTGTAATAAAATCCTGGAACTGTCAATCAACATGATTCCTTCTGCTCGTGTTACCCTTGGTGATGGAGTTTGGACTTCCCGGCAGAATTGGACTCCCCTTTGGGAGGCATATGGGTGCTCTGGATGTGTGTTGTCTTGATATGCTGGTGTACTGATGACGGATTCAGGGGTTTCCTAAACTGGTCTTTGAAATTGCTTGCACTGTGAAAAGTAGAAAGTGCAACCAACTTCTAAGACTGAACTTCAGAGGTGTGGCTACCGATGTCTATGAAAAACCTACCTTTAATTGTTGGGACGTCTGGTAAATACATGTCCTGCTTGTTTCCTGACCCTGAAAGTTCAGAACTTGCACTTAATGTCCATTTGAACGAGTGGTCTCTGACTTTGGTGCAGTACTGTGAGTTGACATGCTTCCTGATTGACATTTGATTCAGTGTTAAGAATCATAAGCCCACCAGACAAAAAATGAGTCCCCTATGACTGACATGTAATATCCTGTACTACCTACATGAGCCCCAATAACAGCTGGGACTGGACTGGGCATGGACTGGACGAGTTTCTGGATGTTGGCTCCATCAATGTTCAAACCCTTAGAGGATTGGTCAGTTGGTTCCAGATTTGGTGGATGCCTTCCCTGGCACAATTCCGAGAATTCCCTATAGTCTGGTAGACCCGTATGACCGTACGCTGCTTCCATACACCTGCAGATTCAGCTACTTCCTCCACACTATGGTCTTTGGCCACGCCCACATGCATTCACTCCTTTTAGCCAATCACTAACATCTGAGAGACATTCCCTGCCCTGTAGCACCTCTTCTCAATCTATGGATCCCATCACTCACACCCCACAGGTATTTATAGTCCTAATCCCCGTGCAGCGCCATCTGCAGGAGCCTGGAGTTACTACCACCTTAAACACACAAGGTGACTCATTTTTTGTCCGGTGAGAATCTCGTCTTCTACTTCCGCACACACAGAGTTTCGCTGTCTGAACCGGATGTTGCTGGTAATAACTGTGACTACTAAGGGTTAATGAAGGTGAGCAGCCTACAACTGCCTTTAAACCTCTCGCTGTTCGTTGGGACATCATGTCTTCACTGACGGATTCATAGTCCATGTCTCCTGAGGCAGTCCTGATCCTCCTCTTCCTCCTCCTACCCCTGCTCTTCCTCTTTTTCTACATAATCTTCATCCAGCTCCTCCCCCTGGTTACGGATGGGGACGATGTTGCCATGGCCGATGTCCAAGACCTGGAGCTTGGAGAGGTGAGAGAAGGAATCCTCCGCCACAGAGAGAGCAGAGAGACGGTTAAACCTGTGAAGGAGAGAGAGAGAGAGCAAGACATGAGATTAGCATAGTGACCAGTTTCCTTCATTAGGTGGTTGCAGGTCCTCAAACGGCACCCTAATGGTAGACTTGGGTCCCCTGCAGCGTCTACTGAGCAGCGGGCACGTGCAGGGGCTGTACGCTCACCTGATGGCACTTCCACAAACAGCACAGGTCAACTCAGTCTGTTGGCCTTTCGAGAGGGAATTAAAGTGGAGTGGCTGAGTGCTTTCCTGAGCCGAGCGGAGATGGGAGCACTCTACATGCATCTGTCCTAACTCCATCAGCAATGCAGAGAAATGGAGCTATTCCGGCTCTCAGGGAAGCAGCAGGTATTCCAGGTCTTACAGTAGTAAGCACTCTAGGTAATAATTAAGCCCACGGGCGCAGCACCAGCAGATGCGCTCGGCCCTGTACTCCTGCAGTGCATGTGTCAACATTCTACAAACATTTCTGCGGATAAAGAAGAGCTCCCTCTCAGAAAGTTACTACATCAACGGTTATGAATACGCTGGACATCGTTTTTAGAAGGCCTTGGGTTTAAAGGCATTCATGCATTCCAAACAGCCCGCACAGTGGCCTTCTGTGTGGTGTCAGTGGGCGGCAAGAATTCCAGTGATCTATGATGATGCTGTAGAAGCTAACTATTTGGAGGTCCAGTTAGAACCAAGCGGAAATCGCTAACATCAGAGCACTTTGAAAACACATCAGATCTCAATGGGGAAAAAATCATGCAGAATATCTTTCCTCATATAGACTGGGTAATGTGTTAGGAATGAAAGGATGCCACATGGTTTGATGAAAATGAAGATGATCACCCTACAGAGGGTTGAATTCAAAGACACCCTGAAAATCAAAGTAAGTAAATGCTGCAGCAGGCTCGTCCATTTAACCCAAACTCCACTGCAGCAACTCAAAACGGTGCTCAGTAGTTTGTATGGCCTCCACATGCTCCTAATGAGATGACGGATGGTGTCCTGGGGATCTCCTCCCAGATCTGGACCAGGGCATCACTGAGCTCCTGGACAGACTGAAGTGCAACTTGGTGGTGTTCCCAGAGGTGTTCTATTGGATTTAGGTCAGGCGAGCCGGTGGGCCAGTCAATGGTATCAATTCCTTCATTCTCCAAGAACTGCCTGCATACTCTCGCCACATGAGGCCGGGCATTGTTGTGCACCAGGAGGAACCCAGGACCCACTGCACCAGCGTAGGGTCTGACAGCGGGTCCAAGGATTTCATCCTGATACCTAATAGCAGTCAGGGTGCCGTTGTCTAGCCTGTAGAGGTCTGTGCGTCCTTCCAGGGATATGCCCAGACCATGATGAACAGGTGTCAGAGGAGCCGCTAGCCAATGAGGAGTCAAGGGTCATCATCAAGCCACATCTCAGCTCGCACAGCTCATAGAGAGAGCATCTGTAGCGACTGGCTCTGAAACCTGCAGCAGCCTCGCACTGGCAAAGTTAGCACTGCGTAGGTCTTTGTGGCACACTAACGGAAAAAACTAACCAGCATGCACTGCACTGAGCCAGGCGGCCGGGTTAAGTTGAATGGCTCTGGTCATATGACCACATAAACACATTCATCAGGAATCAAAGCAGCACCATGTAGGTTTAAGGGATTTGGAGACCTCTCTGGTG
>JAMWET010000566.1:85000-139009 GCA_024036415.1 Prochilodus magdalenae
GACGAGCTACAGCCTGTATCTCTACACCTGTATACTGGACAGGTGGAGCTACAAGTGGGTTAGTAGGGGAACAGGGTAGGGGTTTCTGATAAAGTGGCCAGTTAGTAGAAGTACATTAGGAATCCAGCTGGAGTGCATGTAACTGCTGACTGGCCTGTCATTAGCTAGCTGAGACGTTTGACTGCATTGCTATGTGACTAGTAGTCTGGCTAGGTATTACCAAACAGTCAGCTTTAACAGCTTCTCCTCCCATGCTTGTTCTATCCCAGAGTTCACCATGCAGTAACTACAGGGACAAAAATAATCAGTGTACAAAATTCTCCCTGGGATTTAGGGGGTCCTATGTTGGCCCACTAATCCAGCACTGACTCTATGCTAACTCAGCTAGCTTCAATGGCAGCAAAGCATTTGGCTTAGCAGTTCTACTGGAAATGCTCTTTCTAGGTTAGCAGGTCTTCCACACGTTGACTCAGACCTTACTCATCATCTCCTCCCTGCAGACTGAGAAATGAGTAATAATACAGTATTTCCAGCAATTTTTTGGAAAAACGGTGAAGTTTCCAGGGTACAGCCGCTCGGCTAAGAAGGAGCAGCAGGGTGAACCAGTTCGCTAAAGCTAAACCGTGAGCTTTCCTTGAATTTGTATGTGACCATCTATTTGTGCCTAATGAAGACCATAAGACCATAATAAGTTTATTTCCCATAGGTACTGGGGGTCCTCAGCACACCCCCCCACCCCCCCCCCCAGTGCTTTCCAACTTTATTAGAACCCACACATTGTCTATGATATTCTTAATCTGCGAGCTTGTACCGTTTCAGAATCTGATCCTCTTTCTAAACGAGTTAAAGAAGCTAAGAGAAGCATCTAGAATGTTTTCCATCAGGAAAACAAGCTGGTTGAATCAACATTGAGTCAACACCAGCCACAAAACTTTCTTCTATTCATCATAAAAAAGGGTTTTCAAGTGGTTTGGCATTTTCTAAAGGAATTCTTTCTTCTGAACCTCCAGATCTAGAAACATTTCTGCAATTAAACAGAACCAGAGACTCTACAGGCCCAGCAATGGTGGCCATTTGACAAATCAAAGCAAAGTCAAAAAATAAGATTTTAGATTTAGCCCTAATCCAATCTGTACAGTCATACGCAAGGTTGCTATATTTTGTTGGGGTTTTGAGAAATTAGGGTGATATGTATCCTCCACAGAGGACAGGCTTATATATCATCACTGTCTAGAGAAAAACATATATCTTCATTTTTGTCAATTTTGACTTTTATGCATCATTTGAAGCAGTTGTTGTTCACATTGTGTAAATAAACAGAAACGGCCCAAAATAGCTTGGAATACAGTCTGGTTCCACTGATGTTTTTTTTTTAAATAAAAAATAAGTTTATTTATTAATTGTAAAAACTATTTGTATTTATTATTTAAAAATGTGCCAGAACTTTTGATGAGATCCCATTTATGGTTTGTTTTTCCAGGTTTTGCTTCAAACCATCTTGAGTAAGTAGTGCACTATTATATTGTGAAAAATTCACAAGCAGCCATCTTCTAATTTTGACCATTTTAAAGATAGCGGCAGTGCGGACCCCTCTGGAGAAGACCCACTGATTACCCGGCAATACAAAATACATGCCTGTAATTTCAGGTTCAGGGTTGTTTACTATAATCACCATGTGCTTTGGCATTTGAAAGTACTCCAGTGACTGTTATATTTCATTGGTGTGATTTGGTTGAACACCAGAGTTCTTGAAATGGCCAATGGAAAATGGCCCAGTTAGAATTATTTTGCTGTGGAGTCCAGGTACAAACAGCCAAGCAAGCTCTCCTATAGGTTAGGGCTTCAGGAGCTGGATTGGAGACCTTGCACATTAACTACCAGCATAATTGGGCGCTAACTGCAGAATCAGCCAATCATATTTTCATTTTTAATGGGACCAATCAAGAGAAAGAATTTCAGCCTAGGCTTTTAGAAGACCTACATAGCTCATAGAGTACAGGCAGCAGAGATTGGAGTTCTCTCTCTTGCGATTTGATTCCCGGTCTGGCGACTATGCTGTGCTACACCAATAAGAGTTATAGGGCCAGACTCTTATCAGACTCTTACCAGTAGTGCCATGACCTTGTAAGCTGCTATGGATAAGAACATCAGCTAAACCTGCTTTCCAATCAGAAAATGAAGAAATGGAAAACAGCGGTGGCAGTTTTTTGTCAGGACGTCTTTTACAGTCTTCAGGGGTCAGTATTTAATCTAGCGGTAACTGAAGAATGTTAGTGGGAACCAGCATTACCTTTACACTAACACCCCTGAGTTCAGTGAGTGAATTTGGGATGTAGTAGCATGCTAACCAAACCACCAAAACTGACCGGCCGATTTATTCGTCTACCCTTACCGTGAGTGAGCCCAGCTCCTGCCATGCCCCCTGGTAGATGGAGTTGATCCTGAGCTGGTTGTTGGACAGGTACAGTTCCCTTAGCTTGCCCATGCCTGCTAAAGATCCCTCCGGCAGCTCCTCTATCAGGTTATCCTTCACTTTGAGTACATGTAGACTCTTGGGCAGCCCCAGAGGGAGAGACTGCAGCCGGTTCCCTGACAGGTCGAGGGACTCTAGGACTCGCAGTTTGCGGAAGGCTTCTGGATGCAGCTTGCTGCTGGTCAGGCGGTTGTAGCTGAGGTTGAGCTCGGTCAGCGTGTGTAGGGTGTTCAGGTCATCGCGGCCGATCTCGCTGATCATATTATGCAGAATCATGAGGGTCTTGGCGCGACGGGGCAGGCCGCGAGGGACCCGCTCTAGCAGGTTGTTGTACATGTGCAGTGTGTGTAGGCGCTTCAGTCCGTGGAAGGCCTTCCAGTCGATGGAACGGGCACGCAGCCGGTTGTTGTGGAGCAGAAGGTACTGCAGGTTGCGGATGGGTGTCAAGGCATCGGCGGGGATCCGGTTGATGGAGTTCTTCTCCAGGTGGAGCAGCACTATACTCCGGGGCAGACCACTGGGGACCTCAGTGAGGTTGTTGTTGGAAAGGTCCAGGTACTCAAGACTGGTCAAATGACTGAAAGGCAACAAACCCCTGTTAGTCTTTAAACCATGCTACTTCACTTCCTGCACCATTTATCCTGCTGTCCTAGAGTTATATCAAGATGCACAGTTGAGAGATTGGTTGAGAGACTAGGAAGACGGTACCCAAGCCTCAGATGCTGACAAAAGTGGCAGGTGATGGCGGGAGGAGGACATCAGCCATGAGAGAGGGAGGGCGCAGGACAATAGCCACAAGAGACATAAAGACAGTGACCAAGTACCAAACCCCACTTACAGAGCCCCACCTCGTGTTCCACAGCGAGGCCACTACATTATGCCTGACCTTTGATCCCGGTGGCCTATCTGTGGAGCAGGGAACTCCCTTCCCCTCCAGCTCAGGTGCTTGTGCAACCCTATAATAGGAGTCAGCTGATCGAGTTTAGGCACTGGCACCATTATGAAGAGCGAAGAGGAAGGAGAGAGACGGGAGGAAAAGGCTGATGCACTGAAAAGCATGTGCGTGAGAAGGACTGAAGGTCTCGTTTAGAAGCTACTGATTTGGATTTGGGTTCCTCTTCGGTTTGGTTCGGTTTCGTTTGCTGTTCTAAGTGGAAAAGGACAGTGTAACGCTTGCTGCCAGAGTCGCTCCTGCCTCAGGCCTCGTTCCTCCTTCCCACAGCGTGCCTCGGTTTAAAGCTGTAGCTCCAGCAAAAAAAATGAACACTATCCGCCATGCCAATGAAGCAGCATGACTAGTATTGAACAGAAGTGAGAATACATTCAGCTACAGCTGGGACTGGGCTGGGGGCCATGTGAGAGGACAACGAGACAAAACAAAGAAAGGAACACAGACGGAAAACAGGAGGATGCAAAATAAAAAGGGGAGGACAAAGAAAATAAGCTCCACCAGACAAAACCTAGCCCCCTCTGTGAGGTTCCGGGGTTGTTACATGGAAATGGAAAGTTACGTGGAAATGGGTTCTTGGTTGACGTGACCGTAAATTTAAACCACCGGTGCCGACACTGAGCTGCTGGAGCAACCAGGCTTTGCCCTCATCAACAGGGCATTCCTGTCCCTGTATTCCAAGATGACCATCATTGGCATGATGATCAATCCTCTTGGAAATCTGTGGGGCGACTTGGACCAACCAAATCCAGGCCAAATCCAATCACAGCTCATGTTTTTAGTCACAGGTGACTCACGTTTTGTCTGGTGACCGTATTTTCTAGGCTTTGGCAGCATTGCAAGCGATACAGTCAGGCCGCATACTGCGACGATGAACTGAACTGAAAGAAAATAAGTAAGAGCAAGAGGAAAGAGTGAGAACAGGAGGTGTACAGACAGAGAACGAGAGCTCGCAGGGATACGTTGAGAACATTCAGAGAGAACTGGAGGTCTACAGTACATGGTGAAGGGTAAGTGGACCGGTTAGATCGGGATTCGTTTAGCTGGGGTGACGTTCATCTGATGGATGGATGGAAGATCTGACCTGAAGGTGTTGTTATCCATGCCGTCGTTGCTGAGAAGGTTGTTCTGCAGGTAGAGTTCCCTCAGCTGGGACAGGTTCTCAAACGCTCCTGCTGGAATCTTCTCCAGCTTGTTATTCTAAATGAACACAGCCATCAGAAAAGAAACACGGATGAGCCGTCGGAACTTAGAGGGCCTCGCTGACCATCTTCTGAAAACTCTAAAGGCCATTCTAAAGCTTCATGAAGGTGGAACTACATTTTGACTACACTTGACTTTTGGGGGACATAGAGAAGGGTTGATGACCATCTGAGGTGTGCACTCTGTAATCTGTAACGCCAGCAAACCTTCTCTAGCAGTCAGGATTTGTTGAGCACTGTACGAGAATGACCCCAAACACATTCTCTGCTCATGGGACAACTAGCTATAGGAGATTTAACCCCATTCCTGTCCATGGAGAGTGAGAGATTACTTTTAGGTGTAGGCGGTAGAGTGCAGAGGGCAGGTCCTTGGGGACGTAGCGCAGGAAGTTGCTGGACATGATGAGGACCTCCAGGTTGTTGGAACCATTGAACATTCCTTCAGGTAAACCTGCTTCCGTCAGCTTGTTGTTGTGGAGATACACTGACCTGAGACACGGTACAGGCAACCAGCATATTTAGATCTAGCAGCGTTCCAGCTTTCATACAGGCTGTACTTAACACAACTGTGTTGAGCCTGCGTGTTGACTCTATTCGTTAAGAACAATGTGACTGTATTCATTTCTAATAGGGTAAATGTATGGACGTACTTCAGTGCAGGTTTCTGACCGAAGGTGTAGGGGTAGATCTTGGTGAGTTGGTTAGCAGCAAAGTCGGCGCTGACCAGTGCAGGGGGTAGGTGCCTGGGGGCCGCGGTGAGCTGTGAAAGAGAGCCGTATGGAAATGTTAGGCTGGTGTTTCTCAATGAAACTCACTCTAATTTTTCTTTTTTTACTTATATTTAGGATTAATATATGTAAATGAGCTCTGTTCTGATTGGCTGCCCTCAGCAAGAGTGCCATGACAGATATATGTAAATATCCTGGGTTTAGTGAGATCACATCGACTACTAGAAAAGTGCACCCTGAAGAAAGTGCTGAGTAACTTGTGCAGGTATCTTATTGCTAAACATTAATGAGAGTCTAGGGGAGGAACGAGGGATGAAACAATGGCACATAGAGGAAAGCAGGTCAGTATGTCTGTTGATTAGAGTTTGGGGGTCTGCCCTGAGTGGGTACACACAGTTTGGTGGCTGTAGGTTAAAGGAAACAGTAGTGTTTGGATGAGTATGAAAATGAATGGGAGTCTATGAGAGAAGCAAGGGATGAATAAACAACATAAAGAGGAGTGCGGGTCAGTATGACTGTTAATTAGAATTTGGGGGTCTGCCCTGAGTGAGTACACACAGTTTGGTGGCTGTAGGTTAAAGGAGACAATAGGGTTTGGATGGGTATGAAAATGAATGGGAGTCTATGGGAGGAAAGATTGATTGGGGGGAATAGACAAACAGGCTATCATATACTGCCCCCTCTGGTGGCTGTGTGTTACTGCACATGACTTCTCTTCTGGCTCCACCCACTCTCACACCTGTAGCTGATCTAGGACTCATTCAAACTCCCATTTATACCCCACAGTTTGCTCTGCCAGGTTCCTAGCCGTGTTCCTGTGTTTCTGATCTCAGTACCTAGTCGTGTTCAGGTTTCTAGGTTCTGACTCCTGGCTGGTGTCTTGGTTTTATGATCATGGGTTTGTCTCTGATGCTGCCTGCCTGTGTGTTGACCTCTGCCAGTTCTGATATCGATTCCTGAACAGCCCCTTAATCAGCCCATTCAGCACTGGCAACCTGACTTTACCTCCTTGTTACACAGACAAGTGCGGGTCAGACCAACATTGAATTCCTGCTTGGGGGTCTGCCCAGGGGTAGCATATGGTAAACAGAGTCTGTCAGAGCAGAAGCACAGTAGATGGGGTGTGCTTTTCCACCCCATTCAGTCTCTATAGGAAAATATTCGGAATTTAATTCATTAGGAATTTTCTAAAAACTATGCGGCGGATCAAGAAGCTGTATAAAGGGCATACCATTCCCGATCAGACCGAACATTCCAGAGTTGGCGCGGTGTCAGTATCTCATAACTGCAAGACTAGTTATTGGACAAAACATCTCTTGACCAAAAGATAATTATACAGAGGATAATAATAGTGTTGCACAATCTCTAGTTAATTATTCAAAATGAAACATTCCTGAGGTGTGGTTGTCATTTATGGATTGAGGAGTGAAGACCACTTACATAATATGTCTACACATATCCGTATAGTCCAAAGTAAAAACGAGTATCTCCAAAATGGCAACTTTAAATGGGAGGCCAAAAACCCAATTCAGTTTAAATGGAAGTCAATGGAACCTGACGTTTTTCCCAGGCAGTTTTGGGTCATTTCTGTTGGTCCATTTACAATAAAATTGTAGCACAGTGTAAATTGCAGTTGCTGGGATCAAATGATGCATAAAAGTAAAAATTAATTAAAAAATTGAGAGCCATATTTATCATTAGACAGCTATGATATGTATTATACATGTTCTGGTATATGGGTTATAAATACTGATAGTTACTCTGGATAAACCTCTGGGTCACTGTTTACATCTCACCTTCCTTCTTGGTGAGAGTGTCTAATCCCCCTCGCTTCGACAGCCAGCGACGTCCCTGCTGTAAGCCCTAATTGACTCTCCAGTCCCAGCTGTATTTAGCTGCTGGGGGCCGATGTACTGCAGAGCAATGGCCCTCTCTATTTAGAGTCTCCTCTCGCTGCTCTCTTCCCGCCCATCTGTGTGTGGGATTACCCCCCTCAGCGGGTGTCCGTGAGGCTTTAGCCAGCACTTTGCAAATCCCCCAAAAGATCCTGCGGGATCTTTTCCCCCTCGCTGCTACCCTGTTTAAGTCAGCCAGCCATAAATCTGGCCAAAGGAAACAAGCGTCAGAGCCAGAAGCCTGGCACAGGCAGTGGGGCGATTAAAAGAGAGAGAGAGAGAGAGAGAGAGAGAGAGAGTGAGGCGGTGGAGCTGGCATGCTACATCCCACTCGACCCCCGGGTTGAGCGAGCTTGTGTGCATGTATTAAAGCAGTAATTCAACAAAATATCTAATTTACATAATGTCCCCCGGTCCCAAACGCGGGCCCTAATCTGAAACATGTGCAGTGTTTTTAGCTCCACTGCTGAAAAGAGAAACAGCTTAGGCCAGCATGTTTTCCATGTTGGGCTGGTGCTGGTTGAAGGCCTAACATGGTCATGCTGGTTGACCGGCACAGCTGCATCCCAAACACAACCTTTCATCGCTGGCCCTCAGAAGCCCTGCAGCTCCAAGCTTGTTGCGTGGGTCCGAGAACTGCTCTTATCCTTTGCTTTGTGGTAAAATCTCATGAGGACTGGACCAATAGACTTGGACAATCTGGAAAATACTCTAAGACATAACCGCTTCCATGCCTGTAACAACATATCGTCGCTGTGCAAAGAAAAACGAGTATCTCCACATTAGCAACTTTACAGGAGAGGCCATAATCCAATTTATTTCTAATGCAAGTCAATGGAACCAGACTTTTTCCAAGCGATCTTTGGGCCATTTCTGTTGGTCCATTCATCATGAAATTTACACACAGTGTAAACAGCAGCTCATGTGATCAAATGATACATAAAAGTGAAAATCGTCAAAAATGGAGATACATGTTTTTCATTGGACAGCGACGATATGCTGGTTTTGCTGTTGACCAGCCACACGGTAATAAACAAGGCATCGCTATATTCCCAGATACCTATATTCCAAGGTCTCTGTGTTCCCCAGGGCCTCCATTTCTAACTTTTATAAATTTAGTCGTATGTTCTTATATTATAAAATGTACTGGATGAGTTTCTAGATGTAGCCACGTCAGTGTTCAGACACTCCTCCATCAAAGAATTGGTCAGTTGGTCCAGATTTGTTGGAAGCCTTCCCTGGCACAATTCCGAGGAGAATTCCCTGTAGACTGGGATTTTAGCCACTGCTGGTAGACCTGTATGAACGTACGCTTCCATACACCTGCAGATTCAGCTACTTCCTTCACACTATGGTCTTTGGCCACGCCCACATGCAGTCCCTCCTTTTAGCCAATCATTAGCATCTGCTCTGGAGCCATTTTCCACACATGGAACGAGACATTCCCTGCACTGTAGCACCTCTTCCCAATCTATGGATCGCGTCACTCACACCCCACAGGGATTTATAGCTCTATCATCCTCGTGCAGCGCCATCTGCAGGAGCCTGGAGTTACTAGGGCACATTGTACCTCAATATGATACGATAAGGGGGCTAGTAAAGGTTTTGGGTGAGTCTTGGTTAACACCATGGGGTCAAGAAAGGTCCTACAGAACAAGAAACAGCAGACTTTTCAAAAGAACCAAACTTCCCAGATGACTAACCTCAGTTAGCTAACAGGCTAACGAAGCCAACTCCAGAACTGATGGTATTAGAGGGAAAGGCCATGGCAAATCATTACTGCCTTATTCACTGAAGGGTTCTGTAAAGAGTACTTTAATAAGGGAACTGTGCCAGGTACCCACCTATTCACCCACCCAGGCACCAAGGACTGCCATCAACACGAGGAGGCAATCAGTCACGATAGGCGTGAGGAGTCCCAGCTGGGCCGGGTGACCAGCGAAACCAGCACAGGCCAGCTGAAATCAGCATGAAGGGCCCATCTGTGCTCTTTCTTCAGCAGGGGGAGCGGAGAGGGAAGAGAGACAGTCGAGCGGCAGCAACAAGAAACAGACTGACGAGATCAAAACCCAGAGTATCTGAAAGGTCCTGCAAGTCTGGATCCACGGAACCGTGGCCAGCTTTTGGTTCTGTTTGGCTTGTTTGTGTTTAGAGTAAAGCAACACGTTAACTGCTGACACCTGCTCTCCGGCCTCAAGCATCCTTCCTGATCCTGGGGTAGACGACTTGGGAATGTCCACACCTGTATAAGTTGTGAGGAAGGTGTGAATTATCAGAGTTTGATCGAGGCATGATAGTCGGTGCCAGACAGACGGGACATTCCAACTCTGAAGTTGTGCTGGCATTAAGCATTCCTCAATCCACAACAGCTGGACAAGTTGTCCAGAATTGGTTCAAGGAGCGTTCTGGAGAGTTCCGATGAATGGTGTGGCCCTCATCAGGTTCTCCACTATCTCAGTCGGACTCTGAGCATTCACGTATCCTTGCCATGAGCATGCTGACCCATGTTCAGCCTCCCTCACAATATAACACCTCCCCACTTCTACAGGTGTGGGCGTTCCCTGAGGTGACACCACTAATTTACATACTGATATCCCACGAATTCTGGCAACACTGGAGCGTACAGCTATTTTGGCCCAAGGGACCAGATGGGCAGGTGGGACCACCACAGTCTCCATGTCTTAACAACTCAATGCTTGAAACAAGCATGTGGTGATGTATGAATGTGTTTAGCACAGCGCTAGTTGTTGAGGCATTAGCTCCCATTACATTTTGCTACATTAGCCTCCTCACTCCGGTCCTGGCTGCTCTGCTACTGTGGATCCAAGGATACAAAACCGCATGGATTAGATTTTCAGCTGAGCTGTTACTTTAAGTCCCGCTGCCATCCTGCCCCTTACACAAGAGCTTGGACGTGTTTAGGGCTCTGAGGGGAACTGGAGTGATTTGGCTGCGGTACACAGCAGCCCTGCTGGCGATTGTGGGAGGCAATGAAAAATGCCGTCTGATGCCCAACAAAAACACTAAGCTCCATTTCCCATCAGTCAATTTGAAAACAAATGTGGGAACGCGCTCAGAGATTTGATGCGCTCTGGAAGGCGTCCATCATGTCCTTGTACAGGCCCATAACTGAGTCATACTTCGAGGCCATGACCCAAAATTTTCCTCTTCCAAGCATACTCGGCGAGCTCGGGTTGCTGAATGCTGGATTTGGTTCGAGCTGAAGGGGAAACTGTATTAGCAGTTTAGCACCTTAGCAGAGATCAGCGTCCTTCATACCCATACAGCAGCTAAGGATCAGTACTATAACTGACTTCATCACTTCTGAAAGACTCGTTTAGAATGTTTACAAGCATAAAGTGTCACAAACTTTAAGTTGAGTAACCCGATTAGCAGGGAAGCAGCTCAATTTACCTAAAAATTTACAATCAGTTCAAACACAACATGTATGTTTGCAGATGTAATGTCAAATATATACAAGTATTTAAAGAATTTTACTGAGGTATTGCTTGTTTTTCAGCTATTAAGCCCACTGAGGGTTTACTGTTTCCTAACATTAGCAGCTAAAGCTAAAATTAGCAGCGGCTTAGTGATTCTTTTACTCTCCAGATGAAGATGAAGTTCCACCTGCACTATGATACTCCAGTAAGAGCTTCAGGGTGTAAACTAGGACGGGATGATGATGATGTTCTGATCCATATGTGTAGAGTTATTACTCTGTAGGGAGCATTACTACATCAGGAGACCAGCTAGGAAAAGCTAACGCTATTAGCGCCAATGCTAGCAGCCACAGCACAAAGGTTTCTGCTCATATTAACACTCGACAGAGAAAAATAAAAGCTGTGTCTGATTCTCCACACATTTGTAAATGAAGTGAATGTTTTCATGACTCATAACAGGCTGCTAAAATGCTGAGTTTGGTTTGAGATGTAGGGGACACTGTATTAGCATTTTAGCACCTTAGCAGGTCATAGATAGGCTACACACAATGTTTGGAGCTTTAATGCAAAATATATACACCTCTATTTCTACAACAGGAGACCAGCTAGGAGAAGCTAATGCTATTAGCGCTTATGCTAGCGGCCAAAGGTTTGCTTGATTCTCCTCACGTTTCTGTAAATGTAGACATTAGCGAATAAAGTGGCTTCCCAAATGGTGAGGTAATATTGGCTTGATAAGGTTGACACCGCGTTCACGGTTGGTCCACTCTTGGGCCACTCATATTACTGTCCATCTAACAAGATCTAACTGAATTTGAATCTCTTTAAATCTGATTTTATATGTGTTTAGCAAAATATTATAAGAGAAATATGAAAAACAACTCAAGCAAGACAAACAAAAATGACAAGGTCTGATATTACATGATTCTCTGAAAATGTTTTTGTTAAGACAAAAAATTTAATTTACTAAATTAATTTGTCAAAGTAAGAAACAAATGAGGATGAAATTGGACTGTAAGTGAAAAACAAGCGATGGAAAATGGCATTTCATCCAACACTCTCCTTAACCTCTGGTCGGCCGCCCAGAAAACCCTGCGCAAAAGGCACGTGGACGGCTAGCTTAGCCGCTAGTGGGCCAAAGAGGTCCGCCACCCTCTCGCTATCAAGGCTGGAAGAGCAGCACAGCACGAATCAGACGGGTGTAACAAAACAATGGACAAGTGTTCCAGGGCTGGACTCCAGGTGACAGGATAAAGAGCAACACCAGGCACTGAAGCTAATCATTACATACCGGGTTTATTAGCACTTACAGGCACAGCACAAACATCTCTGATCCGATCCTGTATATGATTATTATATGCAGCTATTTATGCACAATTATCTCACTCAGCAACTTCAAAGCCTTACATGATTCATAAAGAGTTCCTTTTTCCATATTCGCTTCTGATCTACATCCAAATTTGGCAGCGATGATGAAAAGACAGACCTCTGCACTTCTGCATGTCGGAGAATCCGTCTGTTTATGATCTGGCAGTGACTCACCTTGTTATTCGCCAAGTATAAGTAACCCAGCTTCTCCAGAACTTCAAATCCCTCGTCTTCAAGGCCTGCCAGCACATACACACAGAACGACACGGATACACACGGTTATATCATCTCCCACCCAGTCATCGCCAATCCCAGCCCTAGCCCACTCGCACATCCTACTGTTCTCCTCAGATACCTGGAACACAGAAGGTACTTCTCAATCCCTTCAAGTGTGACAGAGCGAGCTCTGCTGGGATTCCGGGAGCATGAGTCGGATTGAGAACAGCAAATTACGTAAAGCTTATCCAGGTTACAAATTAGCATTGGTGTACAAAGGCACTGCTAGATTAATATATTCACTTCCATTGGATTTAAATTGCATTAGTTGGTAGCAAGGCTATTCATGTGTTTTACATTTAGCTAGTTGATGATCTTAGGATATATCAGGTTGGTCGTGGTGCAGCAAGTAGGCTTCCAAAAGCATCAGAATTTAAAATTTAAGTTCAAATAAGATCTTAATTTATATTTATTTTAGAATTAAATCTAAATTCAATTTTGTTGGGATACAGATGATTTGGACATAAATTTGTTTGCTAAAATAGGTTTGGACAGAAATTTGTTGGGCTACAATCGGTTCAGGCTGACTTTTGTTGGGCTACAGTCAGTTCAGGCTGACTTTTGTTGGGCTACAGTCAGTTCAGGCTGACTTTTGTTGGGCTACAGTCAGTTCAGGCTGGCTCTTGTTGGGCTACAGTGGGTTTAGACTGGCTTTTGTTGGGCTACAGTCGGTTCAGACTGGTTTTTGTTGGGCTACAGTCGGTGCAGACTGGCTTTTGTTGGGCTACAGTGGGTTTAGACTGTTTTTTGTTGGGCTACAGTCGGTTCAGACTGGCTTTTGTTGGGCTACAGTGGGTTCAGACTGGCTTTTGTTGGGCTACAGTCAGTTCAGACTGGCTTTTGTTGGGCTACAGTGGGTTTAGACTGGCTTTTGTTGGGCTACAGTGGGTTTAGACTGGTTTTCGTTGGGCTACAGTCGGTTCAGACTGGCTTTTGTTGGGCTACAGCCGGTTCAGACTGGTTTTTGTTGGGCTACAGTCGGTTCAGACTGGCTTTTGTTGGGCTACAGTGGGTTCAGACAGAATTTTGTTGGGCTACAGTCGGTTCAGGCTGGCTTTTGTTGGGCTACAGTCGGTTGGGCTACAGCCGGTTCAGACAGGATTTTGTTGGGCTACAGTCGGTTCAGACTGGATTTTGTTGGGCTACAGTCGGTTCAGACTGGCTTTTGTTGGGCTACAGTCGGTTCAGATAGGCTTTTGTTGGGCTACAGTCGGTTCAGGCTGGCTTTTGTTGGGCTACAGTCGGTTCAGGCTGGCTTTTGTTGGGCTACAGTCGGTTCAGGCTGGCTTTTGTTGGGCTACAGTCGGTTCAGGCTGGCTTTTGTTGGGCTACAGTCGGTTCAGACAGAATTTTGTTGGGCTAGTCGGTTCAGGCTGACTTTGTTGTGCAGAGAGAATCAGTGTTCTGGAAATCACCCCATTAAAGTATTTAGCTGGAAAAAATGCTGTGGTAGATTTATTCAACCAGCATCAGCCAAGACCACCAACAAAGGCAGACCATGTACAATAAGAGCAGAACTCTCCCACATTCACTTCTATCCAATATAAGCATACTCCAACTCTCTGGATATGTCTGTCTACTTCACCTTGTGTGGTGAGCCGATTGTTCTGTAGATTAAGAGTCTCCAGCTGAAGGAGCCGTGAGAGGTCCTCCACCCTCACCTCAGTGATCCGGTTCAGACTGGCTTTTGTTGGGCTACAGTCAGTTCAGACTGGCTTTTGTTGGGCTACAGTCGGTTCAGACTGGCTTTTGTTGGGCTACAGTCGGTTCAGACTGGCTTTTGTTGGGCTACAGTGGGTTTAGACTGGCTTTTGTTGGGCTACAGTGGGTTTAGACTGGTTTTTGTTAGGCTACAGTCGGTTCAGACTGGCTTTTGTTGGGCTACAGCCGGTTCAGACTGGTTTTTGTTGGGCTACAGTCGGTTCAGGCTGGCTTTTGTTGGGCTACAGCCGGTTCAGACAGAATTTTGTTGGGCTACAGTCGGTTCAGGCTGGCTTTTGCTGGGCTACAGTCGGTTCAGACTGGTTTTTGTTGGGCTACAGCCGGTTCAGACAGGCTTTTGTTGGGCTACAGTCGGTTCAGATAGGCTTTTGTTGGGCTACAGTCGGTTCAGGCTGGCTTTTGTTGGGCTACAGTCGGTTCAGATAGGCTTTTGTTGGGCTACAGTCGGTTCAGATAGGCTTTTGTTGGGCTACAGTCGGTTCAGGCAGGCTTTTGTTGGGCTACAGTCGGTTCAGGCAGGCTTTTGTTGGGCTACAGTCGGTTCAGGCAGGCTTTTGTTGGGCTACAGTCGGTTCAGGCTGGCTTTTGTTGGGCTACAGTCGGTTCAGGCTGGCTTTTGTTGGGCTACAGTCGGTTCAGGCTGGCTTTTGTTGGGCTACAGTCGGTTCAGGCTGGCTTTTGTTGGGCTACAGTCGGTTCAGGCTGGCTTTTGTTGGGCTACAGTCGGTTCAGGCTGGCTTTTGTTGAGCTACAGTCGGTTCAGGCTGGCTTTTGTTGGGCTACAGTCAGTTCAGACAGAATTTTGTTGGGCTACAGTCGGTTCAGACAGAATTTTGTTGGGCTAGTCGGTTCAGGCTGACTTTGTTGTGCAGAGAGAATCAGTGTTCTGGAAATCACCCCATTAAAGTATTTAGCTGGAAAAAATGCTGTGGTAGATTTATTCAACCAGCATCAGCCAAGACCACCAACAAAGGCAGACCATGTACAATAAGAGCAGAACTCTCCCACATTCACTTCTATCCAATATAAGCATACTCCAACTCTCTGGATATGTCTGTCTACTTCACCTTGTGTGGTGAGCCGATTGTTCTGTAGATTAAGAGTCTCCAGCTGAAGGAGCCGTGAGAGGTCCTCCACCCTCACCTCAGTGATCCGGTTATTCTACACCAGAAAAAGAAGAGAAACCGGGAGAGACGCGTTGGCAGATGAGAACAGTAAGCAGTGGCGGTCCTGGACATATGACACTCTTTGTGTGTAATTGTTATGCTTCATTTACTCCATAACAGATCCATAGACCATAATGTTTATTCAGCCTTTGAAGTAATCCAATGTTTTATATTGTCTGGAACTTGTAGCAGCGCTCGGGTTTTATGACCTGTGCTGTAAACATAATAACCTTCATTACGAACAGCCTACCAGATGTCACATTTGATTATTGACAGAACCTCCAAGAAAACATACTTCTCTGAAAGCAAAACACGCCGTATTAGCATATTTATCTGTGTAAAGAACAACAAACCAGGGATTCCATAACCCCCTCGGCTAATCTTCACTATCCAGCACTGTGGACAGCTGCCGGGTTTCTGTGGACAGAGGCTTAGTGAATTAATTAGAGGGGTGGCAGGAGTCGTCAGCATCGATACAATCTTAATGCATGGCCACAAGTTAGTAAGGTGTGGCCACTAATTGGTAAGGGGTAGGAAAGTGACATGGCCACACTTAAGATGTGAGAATAGTAAGATCAGTTGTTGTTATCATTTTGCAAGGTGTAAAAAAGTATAATTAAGTTTTGGTCACATATTTGTAAGGTGTGGGAATGAGATGATTAAGCTGTGGCCACTATTTAGTAGGTGTGGGGACAAGACAGTTAAGTCATGACCACTAGTTAGTAAGGTGTGGGGAAAGAAGTAAATGAGTCCAGGCCACTAATGTGTAAGATGTGAAAACAAGATAACAATTAAGTCAAGGCCACTAATTTGTAAGGTGAGGGAACAAGTTCATTCATTGGCACAAATTTGTAGGGTGTAGAAATGAGAATTAAGTAGTGGCCACTAATTACTAAGATTTGGGATCAAGAAATATAAATTGTTGCTGCTTTATAGTAAGGTGTGGGAATGAGAGAATTAAGTTGTGGGCACTACTTAGTAGTTGTGAGGACAAGATAATTCAGTAATGACCACTAATTAGTAAGGTGTGGGAAAGGGGTAATTAGGTCAAGGCCACTTATTTTTAAGGTGTGGGAACAAGTTAATCAAGCTGTGGGCACTAATTTGTAGGGTGTAGGCAGGAGGTAATTAAGTAGTGGCCACTAATTAGTAAGATTTGGGATCAAGAAATATAAATTATTGCTGCTGTGTAGTAAGGTGTGGGAATGAGATAATTAAGTTGTGGGCACGACTTAGTAGGTGTGGGGACAAGATAATTCAGTAATGACCACTAATTAGTAAGGTGTGGGAAAGGGGTAAATGTGTCAAGGCCACAAATTTTTAAGGTGTGGGAACAAGTTAATCAAGCTGTGGGCACTAATTTGTAGGGTGTGGGAATGAGATAATTAAGTTGTGGCCACTAATTAGCAAAATTTGGGATCAAGAAATATAAATTATTGCTGCTGTGTAGTAAGGCGTGGGAATAAGATAATTAAGTGGTGGGCACTACTTAGTAGGTGTGAGGACAAGATAATTCAGTAATGACCACTAATTAGTAAGCTGTGGGAAAGGGGTAATTAGGTCAAGGCCACTAATTTTTAAGGTGTGGGAACAAGTTAATCAAGTCATGGCCACTAATTTGTAGGGTGTAGGCATGAGATAATTAAGTAGTGGCCACTAATTAGTAAGGTGTGGGAAAGGGGTAATTAGGTCAAGGCCACTCATTTTTAAGGTGTGGGAACAAGTTAATCAAGCTGTGGGCATTCATTTGTAGGGTGAAGACATGAGATAATTAAGTTGTGGCCACTAATTGGTAAGATTTGGGATCAAGGAATATAAATTGTTGCTGCTGCATAGTAAGGCGTGGGAATGAGATAATTGGGTAGTGTTCGTTATTTAGCAATGTGTGGAAATGAGAAATTTTAATTGTGGGCACTAATTAGTAGAGATCGACTTATTAAGTCATGGATCCCAACTGGACTACTTTCAGAATAAAGTGTTGGGTAGTTGTTTGTTTCTATGGCAACTATGGCAAACGACTGACACGTTTTCCAATTAGCTTCTGAAACACGTTAATGTTTAAGCTACGCTTGTCACAGACGGACCTGTAGCGAGAGCTGGCGCGTGCTGTCCGGCAGCTCCTGCGGGAATTCTGTCAGGTCGACTCCAGCGCAGTCCACTGCTCCTTCGCCCGTACAGCCGCACTTCTCCGGACACACCCCCTCCGGCTTTGTTTGCGTGCTCACGCTCACCTCTCCATCCAGCTTCTCCTCCACCTTTGTCTGTAGCTCTTTCTCTCCCAACTCCTCTGTCTTCTCCTTCTGGCCCTGTGACAGTACTTGACGGGCAGGCTCTGCTCGTCGCTGCCCCATAACCAGAGTCCAGCCCAGCAGGGCCACACACAGCAGCAGGCAGCACTGCCTCATCACCTTCCTCTGAGCCTGAACCCCACACTCCTATTAAATGTCCGTCTGAATGTGTTGGTGGGTGAATGGGGGACCTGCACCAGGACTTGGTCAGTGTGAACTTCCAGAACACAGCAGGACCTCAGAACAAGGAGCACTCGGCACCAACACACACGCCTGCTGGAGACAGAGAGACACAAAATACATTAAAGTTGACTTGACAAACTTACCAGCTCATTAGCAACCACCCGGGATTTAGAAGCAACAGCCTAGCTACACCTTCACACCCACCTGGATTTCTAGAACAACAGCCTAGCTACACCTTTACACCCACCTGGATTTCTAGAACAACAGCCTAGCTAGGTTGAAGTGAGTGGCCAGTGAGGTGACGTACAGTGTCGGTGTTTCTAATAAAGTGGCCAGTGAGGTGACGTATAAGGTCGGTGTTTCTAATAAAGTGGCCAGTGAGGGGGAGTTGAAGGTCGGTGTTTCTAATAAAGTGGCCAGTGAGGGGGAGTTGAAGGTCGGTGTTTCTAATAAAGTGGCCAGTGAGGGGACATATAAGGTCAGTGTTTCTAAAAGGGGCCAGGGAGGGGACGTATAAGGTCAGTGTTTCTAATAAAGTGGCCAGTGAAGGGACGTATAAGGTCGGTGTTTCTAATAAAGTGGCCAGTGAAGGGACGTATAAGGTCGGTGTTTCTAATAAAGTGGCCAGTGAGGGGACATATAAGGTCGGTGTTTCTAATAAAGTGGACAGTTAGGGGACGTATAAGGTCGGTGTTTCTAATAAAGTGGCCAGTGAGGGGATGTATAAGGTCGGTGTTTCTAATAAAGTGGCCAGTGAGGAGACGTATAAGGTTGGTGTTTCTAATAAAGTGGCCAGTGAGGGGATGTATAAGGTCGGTGTTTCTAATAAATTGGCCAGTGAGGGGACGTATAAGGTCGGTGTTTCTAATAAAGTGGCCAGTGAGGTGACGTACAGTGTCGGTGTTTCTAATAAAGTGGCCAGTGAGTTGACGTACAGTGTCGGTGTTTCTAATAAAGTGGCCAGTGAGGGGACGTATAAGGTCGGTGTTTCTAATAAAGTGGCCAGTGAGGGGGAGTTGAAGGTCAGTGTTTCTAATAAAGTGGCCAGTGAGGGGACATATAAGGTCAGTGTTTCTAAAAGGGGCCAGGGAGGGGACGTATAAGGTCAGTGTTTCTAATAAAGTGGCCAGTGAGGGGATGTATAAGGTCGGTGTTTCTAATAAAGTGGCCAGTGAGGGGGAGTTGAAGATCGGTGTTTCTAATAAAGTGGCCAGTGAGGAGACATATAAGGTCAGTGTTTCTAATAAAGTGGCCAGTGAGGGGACGTATAAGGTCGGTGTTTCTAATAAAGTGGCCAGTGAGGGGACGTATAAGGTCAGTGTTTCTAATAAAGTGGCCAGTTAGGGGACGTATAAGGTCGGTGTTTCTAATAAAGTGGCCAGTGAGGGGATGTATAAGGTCGGTGTTTCTAATAAAGTGGCCAGTGAGGAGACGTATAAGGTTGGTGTTTCTAATAAAGTGGCCAGTGAGGGGATGTATAAGGTCGGTGTTTCTAATAAATTGGCCAGTGAGGGGACGTATAAGGTCGGTGTTTCTAATAAAGTGGCCAGTGAGGGGATGTATAAGGTCGGTGTTTCTAATAAATTGGCCAGTGAGGGGACGTATAAGGTCGGTGTTTCTAATAAATTGGCCAGTGAGGGGACGTATAAGGTCGGTGTTTCTAATAAAGTGGCCAGTGAGGGGACGTATAAGGTCGGTGTTTCTAATAAAGTGGACAGTTAGGGGACGTATAAGGTCGGTGTTTCTAATAAAGTGGCCAGTGAGGGGACGTATAAGGTCGGTGTTTCTAATAAAGTGGACAGTTAGGGGACGTATAAGGTCGGTGTTTCTAATAAAGTGGCCAGTGAAGGGACGTATAAGGTCAGTGTTTCTAATAAAGTGGCCAGTGAAGGGACGTATAAGGTCAGTGTTTCTAATAAAGTGGCCAGTGAGGGGATGTATAAGGTCGGTGTTTCTAATAAAGTGGCCAGTGAGGGGATGTATAAGGTCGGTGTTTCTAATAAAGTGGCCAGTGAGGAGACGTATAAGGTTGGTGTTTCTAATAAAGTGGCCAGTGAGGGGATGTATAAGGTTGGTGTTTCTAATAAACTGGCCAGTGAGGGGACGTATAAGGTCGGTGTTTCTAATAAAGTGGCCAGTGAGGGGATATATAAGGTCAGTGTTTCTAATAAAGTGGCCAGTGAGGGGACGTATAAGGTCGGTGTTTCTAATAAAGTGGCCAGTGAGGGGACGTATAAGGTCGGTGTTTCTAATAAAGTGGCCAGTGAGGGGATGTATAAGGTCGGTGTTTCTAATAAAGTGGCCAGTGAGGGGATGTATAAGGTCGGTGTTTCTAATAAAGTGGCCAGTGAGGGGACGTATAAGGTCAGTGTTTCTAATAAATTGGCCAGTGAGGGGACGTATAAGGTCAGTGTTTCTAATAAATTGGCCAGTGAGGGGACGTATAAGGTCAGTGTTTCTAATAAATTGGCCAGTGAGGGGACGTATAAGGTCTGTGTTTCTAATAAAGTGGCCAGTGAGGGGACGTATAAGGTCGGTGTTTCTAATAAAGTGGCCAGTGAGGGGATATATAAGGTCAGTGTTTCTAATAAAGTGGCCAGTGAGGGGGAGTTGAATGTTCTCAGTTTAGAGAAAAGCAGTTCAGTAAAAATTAGAGAGAACAACAATAACCCAGACCTCCTGAAGGAACCGTGACTCAGTGCCACAATAAACCCCGCCAGTGCGTTCTGCCACGGGGTAACCATAAAGAGGCACGGCACGGCGGGAAAGCTGGGTTTTAGAAAACTGCCACTTTTCATCTGCACAGTTTGGGCCGTTCACTTCCCAGCATGAAGCCCAGCTGCTCAAAGGCCACGGCTTCAGCCTTTTACTTTACCGATACTGACGAGAGCCAAGCTTGGAGAGGCCTGTCTGAAAGGAGGTCTGAGTTAGGGTTAGGGAGGTCAATGGGTAGAAATCATACAGCAGGGAGTGTTGGGACTGTCACTCACAAGAGCAGGACCAAAGCTGCCCAGGACCAGAGGTCCCTATGTCTAGATGCAGCCATGTTATTTACGGTCCCAAACCCACCGGAGAACCCATATGGGTCCTCTGAGGATTATGGGGAATGCTGATGATGGCCAGTTAGTGATGAATCAGAATGAATGAGCTTTGCTAGGGGGACTTAAGACCCTACATGCACATCTTCACCATGAATGGGTGAAGTCAGGCTTTAGGTTGAAATCTTTTAGAGGTAATTAGAATTTCAGACTGCTGTAAATTGCTGTATGATTAGGTGGTCAGGATGATGAAAGTTATTCAGAGTGGGTTTGGTGGGAAACAGTTGGTCCTGGAGAAACCTGGTTCACAGTGGTGGTGAATGGAACCAGACGTCCACCTCTAAAAGCTCCCTCACAGAAAGCTACTACATGAAATGGTTATGAGTACACTGCCTGGCGTCGGAGCAGTTGGAAGAGATGGGGAGGGGTTGCACGGTAGGAGTTCGGGAAGTGGGATGGTGTTATTGACATATGCTACCATAGCACTCTGTTGGCACGCAATAGCCACGATGCCCTGCATGACTCATCCTGTTACCATCTGACTCATCTGCACCATTGGCAGACGGCTGCACCACGCAGGACTACATGCACACAGACCGTTACCACGACTGTCCCTAACACCACGTCACCGTCACCAAAGACTGCAGTGGTGTCGTACCAGACTGTGATGGAGTGACTTAAAATGGCAGCAGGTCATCTTAAAAAAAAAAAAAGAAAAGTAATTTAATTAATTAATTAATTTTTCACAACAGCCTAGCTACGCCTTTACAACCACCTGGAATAATAAAATATTCTAGGCTAGCTAGATAGCTGGTGTCCTGTGAAATTATAAGCAAAATTATCTGCCACTACAGCTGATTAATATCACTCCAAACAGATAAAAATATATAACATATTTTTAAAAATGTATATAAAAAATATATAATACATGTAAAAAATAAATTTATATATATATATATATATATTTATATATATATATATATATATAATAAATATAAAAAATATATAAATAATAAATATAAAAAATATATAAATAATGAATATTAAAAATATATAAATATAAATAATAAAACGAATTGTAACATACATCAACTGAATATAAGAGAATTTTTCTTGCTAAAATATCATTGTATATTTGGGTGACAGACTTGGTGACCCCTGGTTCCCATCACCACCACCATGAAGAAGCATAAACATGCGGGAGTACTGAAATTCCACTTTAAATGAGAAATCTAGCTGAATGCCCAACAGAAACGTTACCGTAACCCAGTTTCCTCCGGGACCTACAGCTTCATTAGCGTCTGCTGTAGTCATTGGCTGCTCAGGTACACATGATCTCAGATCCAGTATAAATCACAGAAGTAAACACACGTTATGACCCGAAGCCCCAGAGCGCCGGCTATCCCGTCACAACCCTACCCAAGGCGTATGAGTAAACCAGCAGAGCGCTTTAAACGAGCTCAGAGTCTGGCATCTGTGCGTGTGTTACAGTCACTGTTGGAAAAGGACTTTTCTGCTTCCAGATGGAAGGTGTGTTTCCAGCACTCTCTCTTCGGATGTTTTTCCCGCAGCCGGTTCGAGGTTTTCTCTCCATAAGGACCTCTTGACAAGACAAAACCGACTCAGACAAACAGTGGCGTTCCATCGCTTGCCCGCTGGCCCTCCGATGCCCAGATAAGGAGATGAATGTGAAGGTCAAATTCAGCTGGATTTGGGAAACATTCTGGAACGAACGCCAACAACGACAAGCAGCGCTATAGCACAAACACCCTCCGGCCTCCGTCCAGCCTGCGAGCAGACGCCTCCAGCACAGCGAGCGCCTGAACTGGAGCGCAGAAGCTCTGGTGTAAATTAAGAACTCAAGGAAAAGTCTTTTCTAGGACGGGACGGAAAGTGCTCACGCTACCTGAAAGATTTTTCCGGTGATGCGATTATGAAGTGAACTTCTAAATGAACTGGAGGTTTAAGAAATCTGCAAGACTGGCGGATTAGAAGAACATCAGCTGTCAAAGGTCAAACGCATGTCTTCCCATTTGAACCCACGTTCGGTGTCTTCAGTGCTGCACCGGAGCTAACAAGTAAAGCTAACCTGTAGCTGGGGGTCCGAGAATCTGAACTGTACGCTGTAACACAGGCAGTTTTATTGGCCTGATTTCGGCCCCCAGTCTTGAGGGCATTCAACCAGCTCCACTCAACAGCCTCACCTATGCTGGGTACAGTAATTGTGGTATTGACGTGGGATGTCATGTCACCCAACATGTTGAAAATGTCAGTTATAGTCATGTGTGTGGAATAAATCAAATAAATCAATATAAGTCCCAGACTTTCCCTCTGGAATTAATTGTGATCTATCATAATCGATGTGAGAGACACAAAATTCACTTAAGTTGACTTGACAAACTTATCAATTCATTAGCAACCACCCGGGATTTAGAAGCAACAGCCTAGCTGGCTGTTGTGAATCATCTAGCGATATGTTTTATGAAGTGGGTGCAGGTGTGTTTAGCCGCACTGGCCTCAAAGCTCCTACAAACCTACAGAACTAGACTTTTGCACTTTGATCTCAAAACATTTCCATTATGTCCATTTCATGTGACAGATGCTCCCATCCAGTCAGTCAGGTTCAGCGATAAGGCCCAACCTTGCTTACATCGCATGTCGCCGAGTGTGAAACTTGAATCATTCGTATGCCTCACCATGTCAAACCCACCCACCAAGTTTCATTCCTGTGGTTTGACTCCTTCTGGGTGCCGCTATCCCTGATGAATGTATTAGTCTATTAAAGAGACCCGAAAAAAAAGATGCAGGCGAAACATCCCAGAAATGTGAAGAAAAGGGAAAACTCTCAGTCCTTTGGACGAGGATGAGAGTCAGCACCTTGCATAAGCATGTAACCCAACAGTTAAGGAACGATTGCGAACTCTCAGTGTATAAACAACAAGGCCAGAAATGACATCACTACACTGCATTAAAACCCCGCGTCCTGCTGTGTGGGGATATCATCACACGGGTTTGGGAATACTTTGACCAGGCACTGGCAATAAACTCTGTTTGTCCCGCATCTGCAAACGCAAGACTGCACTATACGCAGTGGAAGTTCCAGAAATCAGCTCACGCTCATCTCAGTGGAACTGTGTGCTGTGGTCTGATGACTCAGCGTTTTAGACTGTTGAAGAGGACCCAGCATGCTTTTCCAGTTTTTTGTGTGATGTTGTTTTTTTCGTGAATGCTAACAGTCTGCAAAGGTCTAAATCCCAGAGTACACCAGAGCGAGAAACCACTTTCCTCACCCGCTTTAAAAACCTTGCTGGAATTCCAGCCCTTTTCTCTGTTACACGGTGATGTCATCTCGTAACACAGCCCTAATTACCCATCTACCAGCAAACCTAGCACACCCACACACAGGGAGCTAAACCAGTAGAAACTGATCACTCTGAACCCAGTCCGCTCCAGTCTAGCTTCGAAGGTGGATCTACCGGCTTGTTCTACCGGACTTTCAGGATCGGACTCTGGATCAAACTGATGAATCCAGCCACAGCAGTGTGGGGACCGAGCTTGCAGAATGCTGCCCTAGTAGTTGAACAATGAGAACAAGGTGAGATAACCAATCAGACCGAACTAGGCACGTTTGTAGGCGGGACTCTGTGGACACGGACGCTCTAACCGAGCGTTTCAGACAGAGGGGGAATACAGACGAACAATGAGAACAATATTATGTTTTGAGAAGGAGCATAATAAGGAACTACCGGACATCATGCTCTCGGGCAGGCCTAGTGAAAGTGTTACCAGTGTAAAGTTTAAAAGTCGGGGTCTGTGGCGGTATTGGGGGGTATTAGCAGGTTCCATTAACACTGCAAGACGTGCACAGTTTAGTGCATGCATGTATAGATGCTACATGGGGACCCCCATGTTTATTGGAATATGACAATGGCAACGGCCTTCTACATGCTTTACAGCAACACTGCTGCACAATCAGCAACAGGTGCTAGACTGGCCTGCATTAAGAAATGCAAAAATATAAAAATGAAGGTCCTGTATAGATGCACAGCCTTAGAGCCATATAAACGAAGAAGGGCAAATGGAAATCAGCTAGAACGTTTATAAAGTAGTGTTAATGATAATTATTATTATGGAACACAGTGGTAAACATGCTCGCGTTACAGGCATCACATCAAACTATGCATGAACTGTGCATTTACAGTTGAGGAACGTTAACATTGTCCGGTTTGACCAAATACAGCACAGATCACAGCACCAGAGATACTGCACAGCAGAGCAAATACAGTAAACTGGGTTATATGGCTGTTATATGGCAGTAACGACAGCACAAGAATCATCCGAGCAGCTGGAAAAAGTCCACATGTCATGTGTGCATCTGGAAAAGTGGAGTGGATATGAGGGAGTAATGCACAGAGAGAGGGAAGAGGGAAAAGACGAGAGAGAGAGAGAGAGAGAGAGAGGGAGAGAAGTTAGAGGGGGCATCTAAAGAGAAACCCTTGAGGGTACCATACCTCTACCTGCTGTGCCAATGTCCAACCTGCAGCCGTCCAGCAACCCAGAGGAGAGAGGAAGTCCAAGTGCCACGAACCACTCAGTCCTGGGCCATCGCAAGAGCGCAGCAGCAGCCACAGCTGGAGAGTCCAGGTCCCTTCTGGTACCTTCCAGATGTGCAGGCTGAGAGTGGGAGTGAGAGGGATAGAGCAGAGAGAGAGAGAGGGAGAGAGAGAGAGAGAGAGGGAGAACAGAACAGTCCAGCCAAAAGTGAACGCTCCTTCCACAGACTTTCCACTATTGCCTTGGAAATGACAGCTGGGAAAAAAATGGAAACGTCTGAAACTGGCTCAAATCAAACTCCCAGCAAACACGCTGACACACTTCGGAGTCCAGCGTGCGGTTTTTCTCCAGCCTCACCCTCTGAGGTGGCAGAAGCTCTAAACCATACAAAGTACGCACCCACTTAAATGTCAGGCAGAAGGAGTTTCCAAAGGCCGAGCTCAGCAGGACTGCGAAAACAAGGTCGTGTGATCGAACGGCACTAAGGCACATTTCCACCGATCACTCCCAGAATTCCATCTGAGGAGGTGCAGCGACTGCATCAGCAGCCTTCCAGCCTGCAGCTCTGCTCATATTATCTGGCCAGCTGTATTACTGTTTTATGGGATGGGATGGCTCCCAAAGAGGATAGGAACTAAGCAGGAAACATGGGGTCAGCTAGAGGTCACGAGTTATGATTGTTAATATGCTGTACTGTCACATGATTATTTGCGCGAATTTACACTCAGAGGGTTTCATAATTAATCACCTTCATGTTCTGCATGTTTTCAACTCTGACTATTAGTCACATGACAAAAACTATATGCCAAATATGTAAAGAGAAAATTATGGTAGGGTTATTTGCATGCTGAACACATACAAACTCCATAACACATGCATAAGCAATGAATAAGCAATATGTGCAGATTAATAAAACGCTTTTGCCAGTAATCTCGACATGATAGTAAAGAGCTTTATACTGTCATAAGGGCCTTTATTTGAAGGCTAAGCACATAGGGGCTTCATAACACATTATAAGGTATCTATAAAGCAATATTAGCAGATTAATAAAATGATTTAGCCAATAACCTCAAAATGACATAAGACATTCTAGGATTTAAATGGCCTTGTACTGACGTAAAGGCTGCTGTGTGGAGGCTAAGCACATAGGGACGCCATAACACATGCATAAGCACTGAATAAGGTATTCATTAAGCAATATTTGCTGATTATAAAATGCTTTTGCCAGTAATTTCAAAATGATAGGAGATACTTCATGAGGTAAATGGCACTGTATGGATATAAGAGTTGCTATTTGACAGCTAAGCACACAGGGACTTCATAACACATGCATAAGCACTGAATAAGGTCATTAGAAGACAATATTTGCTGATTTATAAAATGTCTTTTGCCAGTAATCTCAAAATGATAGGAGATATTTTATGGGGTAAATGGCACTGCACTGGCATAAGGGTGGTTATTTGAAGGCTAAGCTCATGGGGGCTTCATAACACATGCATAAGCACTGAATAAGCAATATGTGCAGATTAATAAAACGCTTTTGGCTGTAATCTCGACATGATAGTAAAGAGCTTTATACTATCATAAGGGCCTTTATTTGAAGACTAAGCACATTGGGGCTTTATAACACATTATAAGGTATCTATAAAGCAATATTTATTTGAATATGCAGATTAATAAAATGTTTTCATGAATAACCTTAAAATGACATGAGACATTCTAGGATTTAAATGGCCTTGTACTGACGTAAAGGCTGCTGTGTGGAGGCTAAGCACATAGGGACGCCATAACACATGCATAAGCACTGAATAAGGTATTCATTAAGCAATATTTGTAGATTATGAAATGTTTTTGCCAGTAATTTCAAAATGATAGGAGATACTTCATGAGGTAAATGGCACTGTATGGATATAAGAATTGCTATTTAATGGCTAAGCACACAGGGACTTCATAACACATGCATAAGCACTGAATAAGGTCATTAGAAGACAATATTTGCTAATTTATAAAATTTCTTTTGCCAGTAATCTCAAAATGATAGGAGATAATTCATGAGGTAAATGGCATTTTGTGGATATTAGGGTCGCTATTTGACGGCTAAGCACATAGGGACTTTATAACACATGCAAAAGCACTGAATAAGGTCATTAGAAAACAATATTTGCTGATTTATAAAATGTCTTTTGCCAGTAATCTCAAAATGATAGTAGATATTTTATGGGGTAAATGGCATTGCACTGGCATAAGGGTGGTTATTTGAAGGCTAAGCTCATGGGGGCTTCATAACACATGCATAAGCACTGAATAAGGTATTTCGAAAGCAGGACTTTAACATTCATTAAACACAAGCAAATACAAGAAAAAAGCAAGTTAAAAAGCAAGTTACATTGCATTGACATAAGAGGCTGTAAACTAAAGTGTTGGGGGGGCCATGTTCCATTTATAACACTGTAATAAAGCATCATTCAAAGGTAATAGGCCACTAAACTATACTTTAATGTAGATGCCCAGTTATTAATGTAGAATGCCACAAATCAGGTCCTAGAGTATAAGACCAGACTGAAAATCTGGAATTTATTTCCTTTAAATCTGAAAATGGACAGAAATTTTTAACAATTGACAACAAATAAAAGTTACGGAATTTAAAGTCAGATTTATTCGAATCCAATTTCAAGGGGACTTGATCTATTGATTAGGAATGCATGCCAGCTTGAGTGCACATTACTGCAGGAGATGGTGGGCATAACAAACCGCTATATTCAGGAAATATCTTAAAGATCTTTGAAATTGTAATTAAAGCTTGGTGTTAAATTAGAGCAGAATGTAAAATTAGACATAGCTTCAGTAATGGTCTCAGACCGTCACCTTGTGTGTTTGAGGTGGCAGTAACCTCAGGCTCCTGAAGATGGCGCTGCACAGGGATGATTGGATGTTTCAGGACATTGCTGTCCTTTCACTAGAATAAGAAGCTTTAGACTAAAGTGACTGGTGACCTCTATAGTTATAACACTGTAATAACACTTTATTACCGAGTACCGTAGTATAAACATATCTTACGCTAACCTGCAGTTTCAGCTATCAGCTGTATGGCTTTATAAATACCTTATTCAGTGTTTGTACCTGCATTATGACACTCTTATGTAGGTGGTCTGCAAATAAAGTGCAACTGAAAATTTTTATTTTCTTCAACCACTAATAAAACACATTGGCTTCTTCTTTAAAACCCGAGTGGATTAAGCCGTCAGAATACGGACTTTCATCAGAACCTCTCTGCTGGTTTCAAAGAGCTATGAAAGGGAAACGATTCCACCCATGTAAATATCAGCCCATTGTTCTTCACAGAGCCGCCTCAGTGTTTCTATCCAAAGTGGTCAAATCATCCACGATGCGGATCCCCGATGAAGAGGCTTCCGTTCCAGCAGAGGACGGCTCACCAAAGAACGAGGAGAGGATTACGAACGGGCGTAAATATGCTTTCATGAAGTTCCAGCCAGAAAACTTTTCATAAGACACAAGATCAAACCGCAAGAGCGCTTTGTACTAATATCAGCCCCCTGGAGTTACATAACCGCCCAGCATAACTACACCGGGGGGGAGGAACACCCCTCAGCTCCATGGCTGAGAGAACGTGGAGGATGAAGAATGAGTGAAATGCAGAGTCTTCATGTTGAATAGAGAGTTCAGTGGGTGAGGACATGAGGCCCTCGGCCAAAACAGGCAGGAGCAGAGAAGGAAAGAGGAGAAGATATGATCTAATGCCTCAGATGAGACTGTAGTCATCGCAGCGCCGCGCTCTGGGTTTATGTGCACATCTGATTCTGTTCAATACGCCACGAAGAGTCCCGACAGGCACTGAGGAAAAACACCAACAACAGAGGTGATGGAGGCCTCCATCCGGCCTGCAGGAACTGGATCTGCTCCTCTGAACCTCCCTTTTATTACTAACACCTTGTACTTCCATCACACTGGCCACTTTATTAGAAACACCTGCCTTGTACTTCCATCACACTGGCCACTTTATTAGAAACACCTACCTTCTGCTTCCACACACTGGCCACTTTATTGGAAACACACACCTTGTACTTACATCACTGGCCACTTTATTAGAAACACCCACCTTGTACTTCCACTCACTGGCCACTTTATTAGAAACACACACCTTGTACTTCCATCACTGGCCACTTTATTAGAAACACACACCTTGTACTTCCATCACTGGCCACTTTATTAGAAACACACACCTTGTACTTCCACACACTGGCCACATTATTAGAAACACCCGCCTTGTACTTCCACTCACTGGCCACTTTATTAGAAACACACACCTTGTACTTCCATCACTGGCCACTTTATTAGAAACACACACCTTGTACTTCCATCACTGGCCACTTTATTAGAAACACCCGCCTTGTACTTCCATCACTGGCCACATTATTAGAAACACCTGCCTTGTACTTCCACTCACTGGCCACTTTATTAGAAACACCCGCCTTGTACTGCCACACACTGGCCACTTTATTAGAAACACACACCTTGTACTTCTACTCACTGGCCACTTTATTGGAAACAGCTGCCTTGTACTTCCATCACTGGCCACATTATTAAAAAACACCTGCCTTGTACTTCTACTCGCTGGCCACTTTATTAGAAACACCCACCTTGTACTTCCACACGCTGGCCACATTATTAGAAACACCTGCCTTGTATTCTACTCACTGACCACTTTATTAGAAACACCCACCTTGTATTCCACTCACTGACCACTTTATTAGAAACACCCACCTTGTACACCTATGAAAGTAGAGTATTTGAGCTGATATGTTGGCTGTAATGCAGTGTTACATATTCTGGTACAATTCTGGGTCGATACTGGTCCGGCTCTCTGTGGACAGAAACTGACCAATGGTCAAAGCCTGAAAGCCTAAAGAGCTACAGAGGAGAGCTCTCTGATAGAGTGGGTGGCCAGTGAAGGTCAGGCTCAGACCCCCTTTCTGGAGCTCCTTTCTATGACTAAGGCTGGTGTTGGATTTTGCTGGAATCTGAAGTTTCTATAACAGGACTGTAAAACCCTGTGCCAGTCTCCCCCTGCTCACTGTCCTATCACTGCCCGGTAGCCTGGCTCGCATATTCTCCACCTCACCAGGCCTCTCATTAGCTGTAATCAGCTGAGGAGCTGGATCAGGTGTGCTGCATTAAGGAGTACTTGAAACTGTGCAGTGTCGGGCTGCCCTTCAGTCCTCATGTCTTATGTAAGGGGACGACTCAAATGGGACACAGCTGAGTGCTACAATAATGATGGGAGTGTATGCGAAAGGCACGATAATGTTGTTACTCAGTCTTGTCATAAATACCGATGGGTCGAGGCCAAAAGATGCAACAGCTCTCAATCCATCATTTAGGAACGTTACTCCTCACTGAGCGAAGGCGTTTAGATGTTTCCCCTGCACAGTGAAGAATATCTTCACATCCTTGGGTTTGAAGTGCAAAATCACAGCCTTAAAGCCGGCGTCCTTTGATCTCTTAGATAGCATCACATCAAAAACCAACATGTTTCTGTGGTGGATAACATCATATGGAAATCTTGGCAACAAATCCTTGTAGCTGTATCCAGAAATGACTGTCAAGACTGTACATGGCACGCTGGATGTCATACGTCAATGACGTCCATAAACATTACCGGCTCCTCCAGACTCAAGATCATCTAAAATGGACTGATGCTCCATGGAAACGTGTGCTGTGATCTAACAGGTCATCCCTTTAGACCCTACTTTACAATAAAGGACACGGTGTTCTCCAGGACGAGGAAGAATCGGAGCATTCAGGAGGTCACTAGCGTAATGTCTGCACTACCAGGTGTATTACTGTGACCTTTGAAGGCATCATTAACTCTAATAGATATACCCTTACTGGACCAACATTAGCTGCCTTCTAGATGACGTCTTTTTCAGGGACGTCTATGTTTTCCGAGGTGCTAGACTGCCCTGCCAGTTTCCCACTGGAAAGTTGAGATGCATTACGACAGAATAGGACATTGAAGGCCTCGTACACTTGTACAGACTTAAAAAGTCCTACAAGGACTAAAGTTCCAACCATCACAAATAAGTAAAGTAACAATCAGAGACACCTACAGCTACAGTGTGTTTGGGGTCTGATAGAGCCTAATGTTGCCCACCACTCAGCCTAAATAGCCTAAAGCACGGAGGCTCAAATGTCTCACTAAGAAATGACTCACCTGATTGAAGCCTGCTCTAGTTCACGACTATTTCTGAGCATGTTTATTATCCGAGAGCTAAAATAAATCAGTCGCTCACATATGAAACAGTGAGTCATGCCAATTAACGAGTGATAATTGAGGGATTTGTAGGGGATGATGTGTGAAAGAGGCTTCAAATGGATGTTTTACTTCTATGGAGAACCACTGTGTAAAGGCTTCCGTCCACCTCACTCCTAAACTCACTCAACCACCATAACAGCTTCATATTTTTGTCTTCCTGGGTGGATTGAATCCGTACACAGAGCTGATATATAGCTGCAAGCAATCACAACCATATAGCAATTCATAATTAGCACTCTGGAGAGAATAAGAGCGCAGGAATATCATACAGTAAACATCCAAGTGATTGTCTTCTTCAGTGTGTAACAGTTGATTATGATTTTTGATGCTTCTGTAAAAGCAGCAATTAGCTGCAAGACATAATGGTATATCAGTCCACAGCAATCTCAATAAAACTGCATAGCTGCATCAAATTCAGCACTTAACAGCTTAATATTCATCTCAGTATATAATATTCACCTCTGGACTGTTGAGGGAAAGCTGTGCGATCTATTTGTAGACCCATTTATAGATACAGAGTGAACTGATCCTTCAGGAATGGTGGATACTTTCACCACTCTAAAAAAAAATTATTGAATATTAGCTCACCGGACAATAAATGAGTCCCCTTGTGTGTTTAAGGTGGTAGTACCTTCAGGCTCCTGCAGATGGCGCTGTATGAGGATGATGGGGCTATAAATACCTGTGGGGTGTGAGTGACGGGATCCATAGATTGCGAAAAGGTGCTACAGTGCAGGGAATGTCTCGGTCCATGTGTGGAAAATGGCTCCAGAGCAGATGTTAATGATTGGCTAAAAGGAGTGACGGCATGTGGGCGTGGCCAAAGACCATAGTGTGAAGGAAGTAGCTGAATCTGCAGGTGTATGGAAGCGTACGGTCATACGGGTCTACCAGCAGTGGATAAAATCCCAGCCTACAGGGAATTCTCCTCGGAATTGGGCCAGGGAAGGCATCCACCAAATCTGGCCCAACTGACCAACTCTTTGAAGAGTGTCTGAACACTGATGTGTCTACATCCAGAAACTCATCCAGTCCATGCCAAATTCAGTCACAGGGGGCTCATTTTGTCTGTTCAGCTTATTTGCCAAGTTTCACTAGACTCAAAACAAAACAGATACTTTACGCCCTTACCAAAAACGCTCCCGGGGGACATATTTAATCGTCCAAGTATTTGGACAATGGCACATTGTTACACTGTGCCTCTGAACACCAGCACTGTAGATTAGATCAGCTTTAATTCAAGAGGTTTAACAAAAATAAGGCATTAACCTTTTACAAGGTAGAGTCATCGTTCCCTAGACCCTCCATTTTCACAGGCTCAGAAGGATAATTGGATGGTGGACAAATGCCTAAGTGTAAAGCACACAAACCTGTAAATAAAAAGAGAAACTTTACGAGCGGCTAAATCAACAGTTTAGTACATTGCTGAAAATAAAGAATGCACTAGCTCAGCAACACCAGAAGAGGACAACTGGAGGGGATGATCCCAGAATTCCTTCAGTGGTAATGAAAAACCCCTTCAGGAAATTTACTCCAGTGAAAGACATTCTAGAGGGGCCTGGCGTATAATTATCAAAGTCTACAATCAAGAGACGCCTTGATGAATGTAAATATCAAAGGCTTACCTCAAAATGCAAACCACCGTTCACACACAAGAGCAGACAGACCAGACTAGAAAGCATCTAAAAAAGCCAGCTCAGTTATGAAGCTTGTTTGGATTGAGGAAACCAATCTGAACATGTACCAGAGTGGTGGTAAGAGGAGAGCCAAAGCATACCGCATCCTCTGTGACACATGGTGGAGGTAGTGTCATGGCAGGGGCATGTACGGTGCCCAGTGGAGTTGGGTCACTGGTGTTTATAGATGATGTTAGTGCTGGTGGGAGTAGCAGGATGAACTCTGAGTTGTACTTTCAGTTTAGATCCAGTCAAATACGGCTAAACTGATAGAATGGTACTTCACACTACAGAGGGATCATGACCCAAAACATATCGTCAGAGCTCCTTAAGGCTAAGTAATAGAAGGTTCTGAAATGGCAAGACCTCAACCCAACTTACCACTGACCATACTTGTTATTTACTGTAGACTAAACTGAAGCAGAAAGACCTGGACATTGATAAGGTCTACATCCAGAAACTTGTCCAGTCCATGCCAAATCCAATCACAGCTGTTATTGTTGCTCATGGATGTATTAAGATTTTAGTCCCACAGTGGGGAAATTTAGTCTCCGCATTTAACCCATCCATGAAGTGAAACACCCACATACACGCTCACTAGCGAACACACACACTAGGGGGCAGTGAGCACACTTACCCAGAGTGGGGGGCAGGCGCCTTGCTCAAGGGCACCTCAGTTGTTACTGTCAGTTGTTACTGTCAGTTCAGGGAATTGAACCGGCGACCCTCCAGTCACAAGGCTGGTTCCCTAACCTCCAGCCCACAACTGTATTACAGGCTATTACGGACATTTCAGTCACAGGAGACTCATTTTGTCTGTTGAATTTATACATATATAGGCAAATACATTTACATTTAAGGCATTTAGCAGACGCTCTTATCCAGAGCGACTTACAACCGTGCTCAGCGTTCCATTGGATAATATTCCAGCTAGTACAGGAGGGTTAGAGTCTAAAACTCACCATGAGCTCAGACACTGCCCGAACCGGGGACCAGTGCTGATGCCTAGAGATAAATACACAGACATATATAAAGCAAAAAGAGCACTACCTGGCAACCCCAGCCCAGCACTCATACACACAACTTAGATTTTTACTAGAGCTCACTCACTGAAGTGCATTACGAACAGACGGGTCTTCAGTCTGCGTTTGAAGACTGCAAAAGACTCCGCTGTTCGGACAGCCAGTGGGAGTTCATTCCACCATCTGGGAGCCAGGACAGAGAAGAGTCTGGACACTTGTCTTCCATGTGTCCTCTGGGATGGTGGGTCAAGTCGAGCTGTACTTGAAGCTCGAAGGGCTCGAGGTACCTGTGAAATACCATGGCTGTAATTCCTAAAGGGTTACTATGATATTGTGGTTAAACTCTGAATTAAAGCTGAAATTCAACATTCATATCTTAGTTGCTTCATCCTAAGTCTATTTTGGTGATGTAATTGATAAAGTGTGTCACTGTGGAAGTAGTTATGGACCCGACTGTAACTGGCTTTATAGAACTAGCGTATTGTTCTCATTGAAGGTCCAGTGATTTTTGACTTGTGTTAAAACTTCTCTTTTCTCTCTACACCTCCGCTTCTCCTGTTCTCCCTCTGTTACTCCTCCTGAGGTGTGAAAGTGTTTTCTTGTAGCTTCACAGCTTCAGGGTTTATAGCCAAACTCTCTAGGCTGGATATAGAGGTGGGTATGAGTCATCGGTGCACAAATGGGTCTGACATTCAGGAGTTTCCACCTTCTCGCTAAAACCCACCATTCAGCACTTTTTCTTCAGTCTCTGTAACTAATAGCCCTTCCTCTAACATTCCGATACTTCATCTGCTCTGCCTGAAGTCCTTGTCCACACATATATCAGAAACACTACCATATAGATGCACTTGGTGGGTTTACAGGTGCTGATTGAAGCACAACTGCACATCATAATACTCAGTCTTTTCCGTTAATAAAAGGGACCACCACGACCAACGTTACCCTGTAGCTCCACCTTGCTGGTGTACAGTTAAAGGCTATAGCCAATCTGTTGATGTACAGTTTGTGTTGCTGTTTGGTTTGGATGATGGACCAGTAAATAAAAAAAGACTCCCTAAAAGCATGAAGAGGAACTCCTGTGAAACACACAGTCAAAAGGAGAACCCCAGAGAGCAACCAAGACTCAAAAGGAGAAATTCTCCAATAGCACAAAGAACCACTGAGAGAAAACAAAAGGCAAAATGGGAAATTCTCCAATAGCAAGACAAAGAACCACCAAGAGGAACCTTAAGTTCAAAAGAAAAAGCTTCAAAACTATGAAAAAAAAAACTCCACTGAGAGGAACCAAGACTCGTGAGGGCCAATTCATTGAAAGGAACCAAGACAACAGGTGCTAGTTAGTATACGTCCAAAAGGTCAAGACTCAAAAGGCTTTATAGGAGAGACTCCCTAAACGCATAAAGAGCTACGGAGAAACCAACAGCAGACAAGAGAACCTTTCTACGGGCATAAGAAAGAACCAACGAGTGGAACCAAGACTCAAAAAAGACCCGGTAAGGACATGAAGAGTCACTGAGTGGAACTGAGACTCAAATAAAGACACAGTAAGGACAAGAAGAGTCACTGAGTGGAACCAAGACTCAAATAAATACACTGTAAGGACAAGAAGAACCATTGAGTGGAACTAAGACTCAAATAAAAACCTGGTAAGGACATGAAGAACCACTGAGTGGAACTGAGACTCAAATAAAGACACAGTAAGGGCAAGAAGAACCAACGAGTGAAACCAAGACTCAAATAAAGACACTGTAAGGGCAAGAAGAAGAACCAGCGAGTGAAACCAAGACTCAAATAAAGACACTGTAGAGGCAAGAAGAACCAACAAGTGGAACCAAGACTCAAATAAAGACACTGTAAGGACATGAAGAACCATTGAGTGGAACTGAGACTTGTATTCATTGGCAGATCCACACATCTCCATGACCTGTGATGAACAGAGACGTTTTGGTGATGTACAGGTACTAGAAGAACACTTGGGGAACTGGATATTAGTGTTTGGTAGTATTGCTAGTCTTTAGCTCTAGCGCTAAACTACCGAGACATGTTTTGGCTGATTGATAACTCTGGTGTAAACAGGAAATCTGTAAATCAGACGGGGGATTAAATGGGGCCTCTGTTTGTTGTCCTGTGGGCAGTTACTGCACTACATAGAAAATACATCCGTATCCGGAGTGGATATGAGGAGGTCTTGGTTCCTCTCCAGGTTTCTTCCTCTTGCTCTAGGGAGTTTTCCCCTGCCGCTGTCGACCTTGGCTTGCTCATTGGGGGCTCAGATCGGGACTCGGACCCGGACTCGGACCCAGACTCGGACCAGGCCATATCAATAAATCTTAAAAGTTCACCTATAACAGATCGGTGAAGCTGGTCAACTGTCTGTCCATTTGTTTGTTTAACTGGTCACCTCAGCCTTCTGGATGCATATCCAACAGTACAGTGACCAGAGCCTTGTCTTCTTTTAGATGTCACTGTATATAAACTGGTCAGTGGTTCAGGGTCAACACCAACAACTGGACTTCCATCGCGCCATTCCATTACGCTCATACTGATGTGTTCAGTTCTGCTGTAGTGGTGTAGCAGGCTGGGAGCGCTAGACTGAAAGATGTCAATCAATCACAATCAACAGAGCCACGCCCATAGAGTTCTCAGACTGGTGTGATTAGCAGTTTTTAAGCCATGTCTTGTTTTATTAACCTCCTGCTTTTAATTCAAACTTTCCTGGAATGCTGTTAATATAAAACTGATTTTAGTACCACACACAGACACTCATCATCAAAAGAACAGCCGCACAAACAGCTGCACCCAGAAGGAATCAACCCACAGGAGTGAAACTTGATAGGTTGCTTTGACAGTGTGAGACATGCTAATGATTCAAGTTACATGTTCGACCGCACATGTGACGTAAGCCTTATCTCCGTACCTGACTGACCCAACAGCCACCATTACAGACATCCAGCGAGCAGTGGTGTCCTCCATGAGTCATCCTGTTAGCACCATTGGCAGACGGCTGCACCACGGTGGACTACATCCACACAGACCGTTACCACGACTGTCCTTAACACCACGTCAACAGGACACCATTAGGAACCTCTACAGCTCCATACCGAGACGTCTGGCATGTTGGGTTAGCAAACACGGCGACAGACTTCTGTATGTGTAGCTCAATAAATATTGATCATATCAGTCTAAATTTATCACCAGTTATTGATCCTGGTCACCTTTATCTTCCTTCCCAACAGCACCGCACTCCCACACCTCCTCCTGGGTGCAGCTGTTCCTCTGATGATGAGTATATCTTTAATAATGTGCGCTGTGCTTCTCGGGAGTTCAAAGCATTCATGAAACTGAGCTTTGTGCTACACACTGCAGTGCATGTTTACTTTCTCATGCAGCATGTTTCTAGAAATCAAACACTGAGTGGCCTTTCTTAACATAAGTGTCCTTTGTGGAGAAGACACGGACATACAAAGTGTCTGACCCTGAGACATAAACCAAGACGTCCAATACGGAACGCCAATAAATGAACCCCACGGAGAAGTTAACAGCGTAAACAACAGCGGTGGCTGAAATCAGAGACCGCAGAGACAGAACCCGAGACTCAGGGAGAGAACAGTGGGTCTGTAATGTGGGTCAGAGCTTATTAACAGACTCTTGTTTTTCTGTGAGGGGAAAAACAAAGCGTGGCAGTCTGGAAGCAGGTCAGTAGGTTTTGGCTGCTGTATCTGGAGCCTCCACATGGCTCTACTACACCAACCTCGGAATAACAGTTCTCTAACGGCTTCCATTTACCTAAGCGAGTTCTTAATGGCTTTGTGTTTTCCTCAGTATCAGATTTTAGCACTTCAGCTCGAACGCAAAACAGATCTACCTTCTCCTCAGCATTTCGCTCATAGAGGCCAGTTGTCTCGCTTAGTGACTGTGACCAATGCGCAGCACTATTGATATCTATTTTCTTCTTCCTCTTCTACCTGGGACATTTTTTTGGTCCATTCCAACTCCAAAATCTTCTGTCTGATTGGGAATGTTGTGCTAGTATACAGATGTTTGATCCGACATATGGTTCTTTGGAAAATCTTGCAAGTCCCACTAAGAATGAATGGGGTGGAGAAGTGCACACCCATCCACTGTACTTCTGTTACAATAGCAGACACTGTTTCACAGATCCCCGAACATGCATTTAATGTTGGTGTGACCCACATTGACCTGTGTGCCCCCCTAACCCCCCAAACACTTGTTTATCCCATAGGGTCCCATTCATTTCATCCCCATTCCAGAGCAATTGGTTCCTTTAACCTGCAGACACCAAACTGCACGTGCTCGCTCAGGGCAGATCCTCTAATCCACAGACACATTGACCCTCACTCCGCTATGTGTCGTTTATTCATCCCTTGTTCTTCCCATAGACTCCCATTCATTTACAGCAACACCTCAACAACATTTTCTAGTTGATAACTGAATTTCTTTCTGTTGGGTCGATTGAGCTCCTGGACTGCTTAAGTGTTGCACAGCTCTCACTTTGGAGCTTTAGGCTTTGCAAAAAGAGATGAACAACCTTCAGTACCTGGACTGATAGATGATGGGTGCACGAACACACTGCCCACACAAATGACCACAGAAGCTTCAGAGGTCCACAAGACTATTTTGCTGATCTGATCTTTTTCTGATTCACTCAGTAAGATTGCTGATCTTGTTCGGCAGCTAACAAGTGCTGGACAGGTGATGAGAAGAAGAAAGCTGCAAACAGGGTCAAACATAATGTGTCCACTCACTGTCTAAACTATTACCTTACTGGTCCACCTTGTAGATGGACAGTCAGAGACGATAGCTCACCTGCTGTTGCACAGTGCAGTGTTGGTCATCCTCTAGTCCTTCATCAGTGGGTACTGGACGCTGCCCACAGGACGCTGCCCACAGGACGCTGCCCACAGGATGCTGCCCCACAGGATGCTGCCCCACAGGATGCTGCCCCACAGGACGCTGCCCCACAGGACGCTGCCCCACAGGACGCTGTTGGCTGAATAGTTTTGGTGGGTGGACGATTCTCCATCCAGCAGTGACACACTCACACTAGCACCACACACACTAACACACCACCACCACGTCAGTGCTGAGAATGATCCACCACCCACATCATACCTGCTCTGTGGTGGTCCTGTGGGGGTCCTGACCATTGAAGAACAGGGTAATACAGTATACAGAGAAACAGATGGACTACAGTCTGTACCTGTACACCTACAGAGTGTCAGTGGGGCTGATAGAATGGACACTGAGCGTTGGTAAGAGTTTTGTACAGTGCATGCTGGGTATTGTATCAATCATGGTCTTTCCCTTTTCGGCTACTTTCTTAATCAGGGCAGCACTGAATGTCTGGGCTCCAGTCTACATTGTAATTCCGAGGCCAGAAAAGTAGAACTCGCTTCCTGAAGTACCTGAGGTTTCAGCAGATTTCATCACTGGACTATAGATCAGGCTGTGGGTGTCAAGGGGGCTTGTAAAGCGCAGACTGAGAACGTGCAAAGGCAGACAAAGTGAATAAGAAGACATGTCTTCCCCCAGGCTTCACCATCCCGCTCTTTTAAAATACTGACCAGGACACAGGAAGACGGACTTCAGGAGGAATAGCTGGAGGAAGAGACAGCAGTAGTTGATTGGAAGGACACGCTGAAGCTGTACTGGGCCCTGCTGTAGAAGTGTCACAGTTCTGAACCAGCAAGGACAGAAAGCGTCTCTGTCAGCTGAGCGGGCTTTACTGGTGGAACGCCAAATGTTGGTAAGTCAGCACCCCCTGCTGGTCCAGTGGGGCGGAAACTATCGTTCAGGCTTGTGTGTGGAACATTCATGCACTGAAATGCTTGTGGTGAGGCTCAGGTTTTTACTCTACAGCAGGGCACCAATGATATACATACATATATATATATATACAGGGGTTGGGCAATGAAACTGAAACACCTGGTTTTAGACCACAGTCATTTATTAGTATGGTGTAGGGCCTCCTTTTGCAGCCAATACAGCGTCATTTGGTCTTGGGAATGACATATACTGCGTCCTGCACAGTGGTCAGAGGGAGTTTAAGCCATTCTTCTTGCAGGATAGTGGCCAGGTCACTACGTGATGCTGGTGGAGGTTCGTCCCGCTTGGTGGTATGCTGACATTACCCTGGATACCGTGGCTCTTGATACATCACAAAGACTTGCTGTCTTGGTCACAGATGCGCCAGCAAGACGTGCACCAACAATCTGTCCTCTTTTGAACTCTGGTTCAAATCTTCGGACACAGATCACTACTCTTTTACTGTATTAGACAGTAAAGCTACACTGGCTCTGGTGGATAAGGTCAGACACCCTGAGCAGGCATTCAGTGTTTGATTGACCTGCACTCGTTCACTTCTCCTTTTTTTTTTCGTTCCTCCCATAGAGTCCTAGTCATTTTTGGACCCACCTAAAGCCTGCTGTTTTCTTCGCCCGAGAGCCACCAAACTTCACGTACTCACTAAGGGCAGACCCCCAGACACTAATCCACAGTCATACTGACCCACACTCCTCTATCTGTTGTTGATTCATCCCTCGTTCCTCCCAGAGTCCCAGTCATTTTCTGACCCACCAAAGTGCGGCTGTTTCCTTCGCCCGAAAGCCACCAAACTTCACGTACTCATTAAGGGCAGACCCCCAGACGCTAAAACACAGTCATACTGACCTGCACTCATTTACTCATCCCTCGTTCCTCCTTAAAATGCTCACAAGGTTATAATTTGATTGAAGACAAAATAAAACGAGCTTATTAAAATGAAAAAAATTAAAATGGTGATATTTTCTTTAGTTGACTGTAACTAGTGGTTACGTATGTCAAGGTCACTGTTGCTGCCATTCTCTTTCGTTAGTCTATCCAGCCTTTCCAAGCAGGAAATATGACGTACCTGGAAACCTTGCAGTTCTAGATGTATACTCCTGAAGGTGCTTATGCAGATAAACCTCCCTACGTGAACCAGACACTTCAGTTTATGAAGCAGCAATAAATAAAACCCTGACAGACAGTTTTAATGTGAAAGAGGAAATTTTATTTAGTATAAAATCAGTTTAGTTCTGGGTGGATAGAAATGTGTACACACACACACTCAGGGAAACAGCCTACAGGGCACTGAATGTAACACCATGCTATAGAGATGACCCCGGAGCCCTGATACGTCCCTGTGTATGTGTACCTACAGTAGCATAGCATCTGTCACATCACGTACAACCTGACCTTAACCAGCCTTAGGCAAAAGTCTTAACACCCGGGTCAACATGCTTTCACCTACACAGTGACAATAAGTGAACACGTCCTCTACAGAGAACACAGGGACTGGCCGCCTGTCCAGGGTACCTCCTGCCTTCAGCCCAATGAGTGATGGGATAGGCTCCAGCACCCCACAGGACCCAGTAGGATGAGCAGCTTAGAAGATGAACGAATGAATGAATGAATCAGTAACTGTGTTTAAATGTGCGGTAGTGTTTTCTGTATAGGACGTGTTAGATGAACAGTATGTAATACATGTCATGTACAAATTCATAAAATGACCACCATATGCCACCAGAGATCACGGAATCATGCTAAGTTGAAATGCTACAGCCAGTATGTTCACTAAAATTTCTGTTCTAAAATAGGAATGTCTTTTCGTGATTTAGTCTGTGATCCTGTCTGCAACTCATTTCCCAGTTCCTATTTCGACACCCTGGGTTTCCACTGGTTGGTAAACACAGCATGCTCCCGCCATGGAAGCAAGCTAAGGAACTGGACCAACCGGAATAACGTTACATTCCACCCGACCTGAAAAGCCTTGGCATGCTTCTGAAAAGCTGCAGGACCAGAGATGCAGTAATACAGCAGTAAATACCGGCGAGACAGCTTAGAGCCCAGAAGGACTTTAAGATAGAAGGACAGGTAAGCATTGAGCTTCAGCTAAAGGTCATCTAACTGGTTGACCATGGTTACTAGCAGGGATGGACACTTCAGCTGTGTCTCAAATGAATTAATGACCCAAGTATGGTGAGGTGATCCCAGTTAGCGCCCATCATGCTAACACATGCTAACATTAGCTGCTATCAGTCACAGCAGAAGATCTACCTTGCCAACCAACTGCCTGGGGAGGACAGGGCTTCATTAAATATGGTTCCTTATTTTCACAGCAAGTCATTTAACCAGGGGTGCATAAACTTTTGCATATGGCTCTACATACCGTACAGGCACTTATACAATCTGCATTCATTTGCAATGTAAAAGACCCATCATACACACACACACACACACACACACACACACACACACACACACACACACACATTAACACACACACATTAACACACACACACAGTCCAGTTCAAACAGGTCGCAGGTGATCATGGTACTACAGAAGGATTCAATCATCATCATTATATGATTATTATTATTATTATTATTATTATTATTATCAGTTACAGTGAGCTCCAATCAGAAAAGGCCTTCAGAGAGTACTCCTACACTGGCATTATTAACCTGTTAGAGGAACAGGCTCTGTCTTCAGAACACATGTAAAAGCAGGAGTGCTGAGCTAGAACAAGGTTCCTCCAGGGAAGAACCCTAAACTGAGATCAGCACTTCTCCTCTAGAACGGTTCATGATAACAGGTCCTGGACCAAACAGCAGAGAGAGAGAGAGTAGTAAGACCACCCTTTAAGTATTTAACTTCTAGACACATTTTACAAGCTACAAACTCTTCTGGAGATCCTGAGGAGGTTAGATACAAGGCGATCAAACAAGCATAAGGGAGGAGGAAATGGAAAAGCTAGGGGGTTCTTAACAACCACCTGGGGACCTGGTAGGCCACCAAAAGTCTCCCTATCAGATAAATATAAAAGTACAACCAACTTCTAAGACTGAACTGTGGAGGCGTGGCTACTGAAATGTGGAGGCGTGGTTACTTAAATGTGGAGGTGTGGCTACTGACATGTGGAGGTGTGGCTACTGAAATGTGGAAAGTGGCTACTGAAATGTGGAGGCATGGCTACGGGTGTCGTTCTTGTCTTCTGAATGAAGAATTGAGGGGGATGAGGAAGTAGGGAAGCTGTAGTGAAGGGAACTAGTGCACACTCTGAAGATATGTTGTGTAGTCAGTTCTGACTGGATGTTAAATAACTGAAGGGTGGTCTCGGACCTATAAGCCTATAATGTAGTGGATTTCCCCGACTCTGACTGTCACACTAACGGACTCTATTCTCCAGGTCGGCCTCCCAGTTAAGCAAGGCAGCGGTGGGTTTGGACCCTCACAGCTTGGCTTTCCCTGGCTTCAGCTGCAGGTTCTGGAGCTTCATGGCCATGCCCATGTTCCCAGTGATCTTCAGCTTTCCCTGGAAGAAGGCCTGGGGGAGGAAGGAAGAGAGAGAGAGAGAGAGAGAGAGAGAGAGAGGCTAAGATGAAGTCCTATGAGAAGTACACTCTACAGGACGATCAGGCCAAGCCTGGGGCAGATTCTCTGGAATTGGTTCCGGATTCTCATGTGTGAAATTCAGTTTGTATGTTTCAGGGGGTCCCATAAGTGCTACTGGGTTCACGGTGGTGGTGTTCGGTATACATCATGCTCATAGCTGGAGATCCAAAATGTCCTAGGAGATAACTCCGTGTCCTGGAAGCCTGAATCACGTAACTGCTCCTCTATACGCTGGGAACTGCTCCTGCAGCATCTGGCAGAGTTTAAAGCCAGGAATGTTAACTAAGGAGTTTTCATATCCAAGGTTAGACAGCTTCCCTCGTGACATTCTTAGCATTGCTTTGAGAAATATGTCAAAAGCTCTCGAGTGCGCGAGGCTCTGAAGGCTACCGAGCACTGTGACCTCTGAGCATGCTAAAGGCCCTAACAGGATAACGGTGACGGTCAAATAGTGGATCACATGGAGGTAGAGGTAACGTGGCCACCCATCAGAGCTGGGCCTTCAGTTTGGGCTATAAATGTCAAAACACAGGACCCTCTTACACTAGGGCTAATTTCTGTTAGCGCCCCAATGGGATTCTAGTAGTGTATTAGCCTGAAGCTAACAGTAACTCACATGATCATTTCTGACCAATCTGTATTAAACATTAGAAGCCTGTGGAAGATGCTTGTATCAAACATCAAATATATAAGTTATATATATTATATTATATATTTTTATATATTATTATATCTACTGAGCTGTATTTTATTTATCTATACTATTTACCTATATATTTTATGTATCTATATACTGTACATCTGCCCTGCCAGCTGTTTAGCTGTTCACCTGAACACTGAGCTGCTATACTCCTACCATCACTGAACACTTGATATATCTTATACTGCTGACAACCACATACTTAACTACACACTACCTGAACACACTGCACTCTCCTACATGTACACCAACACTGAGCTGTTTTTGCCTCGTGCCTATTGTTTATTAGTCTATTGGCCTTTGCACTGTACACTATGTATAGTGTACCGGACCGGAGAAGAAGTCCCAAGGTGTGGACCAAACAAGGCCGGTGTGAAAGTAGCCTTATATATAAAAGCCCCCCTCTGTGATGTTCTGGTGGTGTTCAATTAGGTGGAGACGGATTCTTTGCTTGAGGTGACAGTTAATCTGAACCACAGTGCCAACACTAAGCTGCTGGACCACCAGGTTTGGCCTTTTGCTCAACATCTTAGCGAGGAACACAGCATTCCTATCCTGGCATTCCAAGATGACAGTTCTGGCGTTGACAGGGCTGCAAATGTGACTGACTGGCATGATGAACATTCAGGAGGAGCATTCACACATCTGGACTGGGCCTCTAAATCCCCAGATTGGAATCCTCTTGGAAAACTGTGGGACCTACCTGAAACAAGCAGTTAACCGCCAGGGACGGCATCCACCAAATCTGGACCAACTGACCAATTCTCTGAACATTGCTGTGGCCTACATCCAGGAACCTGTCCAGTCCATCCCCAATCCTATCCCAGCTGTTATTGGTGCTGGTGGAGGTGCTACACTATTAGGTAGGTTACAGTCACAGGGGACTAGTTTTGATCCGGCTACCCAGCGTCAGGTTGAGCTCAAGCGTTGCCTAGAACCCCACACCGTTCCAACAGTAAAACCATTGAGCCCAGGCTGATATCGAGCTTCTCTCCCAAGTGAAGAATTTGCATTCATATATTCACACACCAACGCCGGTGCAAACTGATCATGACTCCTGCAGGTGCTTTTGATCTCAGCCACCTTGGTTGTGTTTAGACAGCTTGTCAAACCTAATTTATTTTTTCATATGTATCTACCACCTGTCTAATACCTTACCCTCAACACGCGGAACCAGACCTTTGAAGGTCCCACTTTGAGCGCATTAGTATTCCCCCCAGCCTAGCATCATTACCCAGCAGCCTGAGCAGCCCATTAGAGCTAAACTCCACACACCAAACAGGCAGTGGATGCGGACAGAATCCGTCACGGAAAACTTTTTACATGCCTTTAAAGTTCCTAAATGTCAGAGGACCTTCCTTTTTAATGAGAGGGCTCCCAGCAAGGCGGGCTCAGTGGGGTTTCAAAGCTCTAGGGAAGCTCCAGAAGCTTCACGCTTGCTGTGATTAGTTCTCTCGTCTTTGCACACCCTCAGCTCTGGGGCTTCTCAATGCCCACGCTGGGACTCTCAAAGCAGTGCATGTGTCCATCACTGTCCACTGTAGAGAACGGCATGCTGGGATCGGCTGGAAGCATTCCTTTGGAGTTAATGCTTTCTTTTAACTCGCGCCTCGTCCGCTTCATCTCGCTCGGAAGGGCATCACACCTGTGTTACACAAGTAGGTGCTTGTGGTAGGAGGGCCGGAGGGGACAGTGAGGAGCTGATTATTCAACTGGCACGCACTCGGCCTCAGTTAGGTTGGCAGCTGGGGGTTGGGTGCCTTGCTCACGGGCACTTTAATCATGTTGGCTCAGGGAATCGAACCAGCAAGCTTCTGGTCACAAGGTTGGTTCTCAACTCCAGTCTAGACTGACCCCTAAACTCATGGCACTGGGAGCACATAGGTACAACAGGAGATTTCAGTTCTGGTTTACTTTCATGGGGTCAACTGATCACCTAGGTACAACAAGCGTGCTAGCCTTTATTCACTTGGTAAGGCGAGTGTTCTAACTCCAATTCATTTAATGAAGTGATCACCTGGGTACAATCAGAGGTCTCAGCTCCAACACTTATTTATCCAGTGAGGTGACCACCTAGGTACAACAAGTAGTCTAACTTCAGATCATTAAGTGATGTGATCACCTAGGTACAACACCCAGGTTTGGTGATCACCTGGATACAAAGAGTGTTCCAACTCTGATTCATTTAATGAAGCAATCACCTGGCAACAACCGCAGCTTTCATCTTTGGTGCCAATCAATTTAGGAAGGTGATCACCTAGGCCCAACAAAAGCTCTACCTCCAATTCATTTAGTGAGCCAATCATTTAGAAACAACCAGAGCTCCTGGATTTAGTGATCACCTAGGTACAACAAGTGCTCTATTTGGTGTGATGATCACAGTTCCAAATCTTAGAAAGTACGTGTAACTCACTCACTCATCTTCTAAACCACAGTTGGGGTGGGTGGGGGGGGTGTGTGGGGGTTGGGGGGGGGGGCGGGGGGTGTTAATCTATATGGGTCGTGGGAGGTGCTGGAGCCCAGCTCACCGTTCAGTGGGTGAAAGACAACCTCGGTACAAGCAAATCTCTAAATCCAAATCAATACCCAATATAATAACCACCCAGGTACAACAAGAGCTGGTCCGCAAACTCTGATCTGCTTGGTGACATGATCACCTAAGTACAACTACAGAGCTCAGTTGTTAGATACTCAGTCACCAAGGTCTCTGCTCCAAGCCATCACCAAGGTCCACCAATAGTAGAATGAAGAAAGGGTGGCATTGACAGGTAGTGGTGAAGAGATTAATGAGAGAGCTTAATGCAATCTACGCTTTGTGTCACAATGGAGACCCCCGGCCCACCTCTTCCTTCCTCAGTGAAAGCTTGTAGTAAATTCTGAATGAATGGAAAAACTCCACACTGGTTCAAAGGGTTAAAGACTGGATAATCTCTCCCTCTGTCTGAAAGTGGGACAGCAGAGACTCATTCAGGGGGCCAGCACAATAAAGGCACAACACTGAGCGTGTGCAACGAGAGGAATAGGAGGAGCCTGGAGGAGGTGAAGGAGGGAAGGATGACAGAGTAGAAAGAACGGCACTTCACGTCCACTCTGCACAATCCTCACACTTAACCATGGCCTCTCACAGGGAGGACAGGAGCGCTAGCATGGGTTTCTCTCTTTTCACAGACAGAACAATGTACGCTATTGTAATAAAGAGTCTCAACAACATATTTACTCACCGTAACAGAATAAAGAGGACTACAACACAGCCCAGGAAGAACACTGAGCTCCACAGGCCAAAACTAGCCCTACTGGGACAGGATTAGTTCTACATGGGAGGTGGGGTAAGGTAATTAGTACTGGTGTTCCTCAGTGTCAATGTCTGTCTATTTATCGACTGTGTGCTCCCTTGCCTGTAAACGAGCCAAAGCAAGAACCTCAGGCTATATTTACCCCATGCGAATAGACGTGTGTGTACACTCCCTCATGCGCTGCGGAAAAGGAGCTGTCCCAGCTTTTCCAAAGTATGGAGGTGCTCGAGGAGGCATTTCACTATAGCATGCATGGGGTACATACCTCAGATTGTTGCAGTCTGGGGTAAACCTCGGTTACTGTACGACAAAGAGGCCTTCTCAGAGGCATGGCGTTAGGTAAGTCATTGTGGAGCATAGCGTATAGCCTACATACGATAGCCTTATGAACATGTAGCTAGGTGTTTGTTCCAGGTCTATCCATTGTGGGCTGTCTAAAAGAAATGGAGAAGCTGGCACTGAAAGGTGGTGGGTCTGTTTTATTTCTGTTTTATTAAGAGAGTGGGTTTAGTTTTATTCTACTCTGTTTAATAAAGGAGAGCAGCGTGGCTAACTAATTACTGACATTAGTAACCTAACACGGTGTTAGGAGTCCCTCCTGAACACTGATATAACTAAACATCATACGCACTGCACTTATAGACTATACAGCCCTTACAGCATAATGGAATATGGATTTATGATATATGGTTAGATGGATGCTGTAGGAAGCGTTAGAGCTCATTAACTCACCGTCTGAGGGTTCATCTTCCCCGTCATCAGAGCCAGCAGGTCAGAGTCCGTCATGGCGATGGTACAGTCTGCCTTCTTAGCTGAGAGAGAGAGAGAGAGAGGTAGAGAGGTAGAGAGAGAGAGAGAGACGGGTGAGAGGGGGAGAGAGAGAGAGAGAGAGAGAGAGAGAGAGAGACAGAGAGAGACACAGAGACAGAGAGAGAGAGGGAGACGGAGGGAGGGAGGGAGAGAGAGAGAGAGAGAGAGAGAGAGAGAGAGAGAGAGAGAGACAGAGAGAGAGAGAGCGAGAGAGAGAGATGGTAATGGTAACTCAGGGACTTGTTATTACATTGAGAATTTTGGTGACAGTCAGTAAACATTCAATTATTTATTTTCAATTTACATTTAAACTTCACTAAAGCTGGCCATCTCAAGTGTGTTAGAGCTGTTATGATTTTAGAATGGTCTGTAAAAATCTGTCCAATGTTAATAAAGTAATTAGCATTAAAAATATATATAAAAAGTGTGTTTTAATAAACGTCACTGATCCACATAAATCAATAATCACAGTAACACCTGTAACGAACGCTCTATTACAGGCTTAATTAAATACCCAGCCACATGACATTCCAAACTGCAGCTGTTTGAGCTCAATTAAACCACTAAACCTAAATAAATAAACAAACAAATAAACAAACAAATAAATAAATAGATAAATAAGTATAAACATGTTCTAGTCCAAACGAGTGCAGAGCTGTACTATTTAAAAAGAAGGAGCTGTACTTCTTGTGGAATTCATAAACATCTATCGCTCTTATGTTACTGATCATGTTATTGATGTGGCCAGCGTTACCTCACACCACGTTGTGATATTTCACTTGCGTATGCTTCCCTTTTATTCTATTCACCATCACAACATAAACATTCATACACCTCTTCACTGCATTCTGAAAGTTATCACCCTGTTCTTTAATGGTCAGGACCCCCACAGGACCACCACAGAGCAGGTACGATGTGGGGGGTGGATCATTCTCAGCACTGCAGTGACACTGACGTGGTGGTGGTGTGTTAGTGTGTATGGTGCTGGTGTGATTGGATCAGACACATACACTAACACACGTCTACCACCACCACCACCACCACCACGTCCTGACCACTATAGAAGTCTGCTGTGGCTGATGGGTGTATAGACGTAGCGCATTTGAACTGTTGAATTTCACTATGCAGCGATCACAATCAACAGGGAACACTCACCATGTGTCGTTGTGAACGCTGCCCTATCCCCTCCTTCACGTCGACGATCCAGACGGCCTCGCTTCCCTCCGGGCCCGTCCTTCACTTTGAAGGCAAACACGCCTCCCGATCTTCTTCACAAACTGATCCCCCTCCTGCACACGCGCAGCGCGCACACACACACACACGCACGCACGCAACGCACGCACGCACACACACTACACACACACACACACACACATGCGTACACACATACATACATATACACACATCACGCGCACCACACACACGTTGTACACACACACAGACACAGACACACACACGCACACACACACACACACATACACACACACATACACACACAGCATGCACGCACACAGCTTAGATAGTCAATGAGAAGTCTTTACAGGCTCTAAGTGACGTGACATGCCAGAACACTATTACACCTCATAGAGCATATACAGGGTATACATACACCTGTCATTTTAGTGTGGGAGGTCTCATGGCTAAATTGGACCAGCCTGGTGGCCAATCTTCATTAACTGCACATTGCACCAGTAAGAGCAGAGTGTGAAGGGTTAGTTAGCAGGTAAGAGCACAGTTCTGCTCAAAATACTGCAATGCACACAGCATTATGGGTGACATACCAGAGTTCAAAAGAGGACAAATTGTTGGTGCACGTCTTGCTGGCGCATCTGTGACCAAGACAGCAAGTCTTTGTGACGTATGAAGAGCCACGGTATCCAGGGTAATGTCAGCATACCACCAAGAAGGACGAACCTCCACCAGCATCACGTAGTGACCTGGCCCACTACGATCCTGCAAGAAGAATGTGGCTGTTAAAATCCCTCCTGACCCACTGTGCAGTTGACGCAGTATATGTCATTCCCAAGACGAACTGACGCTGTATTGGCCGCAGAAGGAGGCCCTACAGCCATACTAATAAATGACTGTGGTCTAAAACCAGGTGTTTCAGTTTCATTGTCCTGTAAACCCCCCTGTAGAACATCCATGCTTATAATGCTCTAATGAACACAGATATTATAATGCAGTATGAAGAAGCCTGACATGACACGAAGCTGAATCTCCTCTTGTTTAATAAAGTGTTATGTATGATATAAGTAATTATATTTCACTATACAAGCCTGAGAAATATGCCTGGGTATATTATAGGATATTATATATGCCCTTATAACAGCTTAAAACATGCATTATGACTATTCAGCATTATGAATTAAGAAAAGTAATAAGGATGTGTGACCAACCTTACTACTTTCTGGTGGTGCTGTGAGACACCACCAGAATATGATTAAAGCAGCTGAGGTTACGCTGCCATGCGGTAGTGTTAGATTCCACTGTCGCGACTAGCATGCTGCTGGTGAAACGCAGCCCTTTATATGGCAGTTGGATATTATAGGGGCTGGTATTTATGATTTATGAATTTTACTGATATTCCAATTCCGATTCTTATGTATTCCATGTTTTGGTTGTTAACATGGTGTAAAAAGACACCAAATATTTAGATTTTAAAAAAAACTTTTTTTTTTATAGTTTATGAACCCTAGCTTTTTATTGTCACATCCATCACAGCATTATGAACAGTTGACGCCGGCAGCTATGTGATCCCTATTATAGATACAGATATTCAATTTCCGATTTGTGACACTTACATATGTGATATTAAACTCTGAAACATATACGTGGCAATACAACTTGGTAATAACCAGACTGGAATTCATGCCAACATTCCACATCAATCCAACGGGCAACATCTGTCATAGTCCCTCTCCTGCTGAGGGACCTCAAAGCATACTGGCTTGGTGATATTCTGTAAACTGCTCCAAATGGCCAAAATGTGGCACGGACGAGGCTTCCTGCGACACAGGAGGATAAAAAAACAGTCTGAAAGTTAAAACTGTCAGTCACTGGAACAGCGCGTAGCGTAGGCGGCTTCTCCAAACGCTCGGAGCCCCAGATCAAACTGAGACCTGGAGTTTGAACCATCCGTCACTGTGAGCTATATGAAAGCGTGGTTCTTGTTTACACACGTGCGGGTCAGTTCAGGAAGCATGAGTGTGTTCAGACTGATCGTTTAGACATTAGATCACATATCTACACTGTGTGTGGACAGCCCAACAAGAAAATCGGACCTGGTGACGAAATCAGAACAAGGCCCATTTATCCTCGAAGGTTTTCTCCCTGGTTTAGTGTTCCCTCACTGCCTGACGAGCAAGCCGTACCTCAGGCTAGCGCTGGATGTCTAGCAAGAGTGCACATTACCTGGCATATAGCTCGATGAACCTTACTCGTAAGATTCTTGGACCTTTTGAAACCAGTTCACGAACTAGAACCGGGTTTTGTTACCCAACGCTACAGCTAGAGCTGAATTTCCAGACTATAAGAACACAGAGACTTCCTAAGACGAGGGATGAGTGAATACTGCGAGCACTGGTCTTCAGTCCAGAGCTTCACCGCTTCGATGTGGAAAACCAAAGTTTAGTCGGCAACCCGGTTTCGTGGTTGGGGCATGAAAAAAGGTCCGTTACATCAATTCCAGACATCGCTGTTGAACTCGGACGTGCTGGGATGTTTCCAGGGACTAAACACAAGAGCCTTAATAAGAAGCAGATCTGTGAGCCTCATCTGCTAAATGTTCTGGGACCTGCATTGAGAGATTTTCCATACAGTGACACGTTGCACTCCAGACCAGCAAGCCATCTGGCAGAACACAGCAGAACCAGAGACAGCAGAAGAAGAACCCTTAACGCGGTGTTATCATACTGACAAACATCCAAACACCCAACATCATCTTCAGTAACAAACCCCTCCGGACAGGTGTTCAGCTCTGGACTGGGGTGAAATCCGGCTGGTTTGGTGAAAAGGAAAAACAGTGTGGCACCTAAAGCTGGATCAGCTTTTGGTCTCAGATAAGATTCTGGCTCTACGTTGAAATGAGATGCAGCCACTTCCCATGAGATGTGCAAGGCCCACCGCATCTCTGTAACGTGGACTGACCCAAACAGCCAACCTTACAGACATCCAGCGAGCAGTGGTGTCCTCCATGAGTCGTCCTGTTAGTGCAGCACCATTGTCAGACAGCTGCACCACACAGGACTACATGTACACAGACCGTTACCACGACTGTCCTTAACACCACGTTCACCGTCACCAAAGACTGCAGTGGTGTCGTACCAGACTGTCATGGAGTGACTCAGAATGGCAGCGGGTCATCTTCCAGTGACGAGTCCCGCTTAGTCTTGGTGGAGACGCCCCAAACGAAATCCGTGTGTGGAGGCACCTGTGGTCAGCAGCAAGATGAACGGTTTGTTGTCACACGTCCAGAAAGACCTGGTGTCCCTCCAGCCCATCCCTACCGCACCATCTGCAGGAAACTGTGGGCAACACAGGGCAAACCCTGCCAAAGCTCAGACTTAGTTTCAATATCTGGGGCACACCTACCTCCTGCAGCTTCTTCGCAATCTTCCTGGAACACTGCATGAGCCCTTGAAGCCCTCCAAGGCTGCAGAGGCGCTAGTGAACACAAAAAAGAAAAAAAAAAAAGATTATTCTCAGCCTGGATCCTCTGGGAACTGTAACAGAAACACACGACACACATCATGAAAGAGAGAGCCTCAGGCTGGAGGTGAAGCTACAGGGGGAACCACTTCCATTAAAAAAGGTCTCCAAGAAACGAAGACAATCATAAATGTTCAAGCAGCATCTGCAGTTGTCCCTGTACCGGCCTTATATTAGTCAAAGCCTGCCTCACGTGGACAGGAAGAACGCATTGACAGTGCTTTCATCTTCCTCAAGGGGGGGGGGGGGGGGGGGGGGGCAAAACGAAGTCACTGTGCCCTGCATTGACACCCTTGTTCAGTAGTCTGCTTTACAGAACCTGACCATGCTTAGGCTTCAGCAATGAGACTGGTCCCGTCACAAACCAATCATGCCACTTACCTCTCATGGTCATACACCTCGCAACAAGCCACAAACATCAACATCAGATTATCTAAAATAGGTTCTATAGGAAATATATATTCCATGGCCAAAAGTATGTGACACCTGAGATTCAACAGCTATATTACAAATACTATATGACCAAAGTATTGGACACCTGAGCGATCGCAGCTATACCAGCTGCTGGACAGCACTAGCACTAATATGGAGTTGTCCGCTTGACCATTTATTTCCATTTGTCCAATGAGCTGAAAATAGGTCCCTGATGTTGATGAAAGGTCTGGCTTACAAACCCGAAGGACCTCCTCCAACGTGCTGGCCCCAGAGTTGAAAGCATAACCTGCGGCAATAGAAAAAAAAAAATG
>JAMWET010000567.1:0-10000 GCA_024036415.1 Prochilodus magdalenae
AACACCGCCCTGCGATTACGTCTGGGTTCTGTCTCTCCCCTCGATCTCATCTCTCTCTCCCTCTCTCCTATCTCTCCCCCTCTCTTCTAGCCCTTACTCGAGAAGTCATCCTCTATCCTCTGTTAAATGCCCACCAGTGGCCCGTGCGCTGTACTGCTTCCTGTGTTTTCTGTTCTCTCCCTTCTCGATGCGTTTCTGATTCACATTAAAATTAATTACCGTCTTGGCCGGCGTTAAACTCTGGCATGACCCCGTCAGGGCCCGGCCCGTGCAGACGCCTGCCGCTTTCAGCCGGGCCCCTCTCCCTCGCCCACACTGACTCATTAGCGCTCTAATTGAATCGCCCCGTTCTGACGGGCTGAAGAGAGATTTCATCTGGAGTTCAGTCTCACGTGCTGGTGGGCTAATCTAATCAGCAGCTGCAGCTCCGATAGAGCGCCCTCGTTACGGCGTGAAACCACGCCCATAAACCCAACCCGTCCAGCCCAGGACCGGCAGTACCACAGTGATGGAGGTGGTGTTTTATTGTCATGGTGGTAATTTAGTGATGGTAATCATTGTTTTGTGATGGTGGTGATTGTTATGGTGATTGTGGTAGTTGTAATGATGGTGGTAGTTGTGATGGTGGTGATTGTTTTAGTAATGCTGGTGTTGGTTGTGATGGTGATGATTGTTTTAGTAATGCTGGTGTTGGTTGTGATGGTGATGATTGTTTTAGTAATGCTGGTGTTGGTTGTGATGGTGATGATTGTTTTAGTAATGCTGGTGTTGGTTGTGATGGTGATGATTGTTTTAGTAATGCTGGTGTTGGTTGTGATGGTGATGATTGTTTTAGTAATGCTGGTGTTGGTTGTGATGGTGATGATTGTTTAAGTAATGCTGGGTTGTTTAATTAGTGATGATTGTTTTTAGTAATGCTGGTGTTGGTTGTGATGGTGGATGATTGTTTTAGTAATGCTGGTGTTGGTGTGATGGTGATTGATTGTTTTTTAGTAATGCTGTGTGTTGGTTGTGATGGTGATGTTGTTTTTTGTTATGATGGTGTTTGTTGTTATGGTGTTGATTGTTTTAGTAATGCTGGTGTTGGTTGTGATGGTGATGATTGTTTTAGTAATGCTGGTGTTGGTTGTGATGGTGATGATTGTTTTAGTAATGCTGGTGTTGGTTGTGATGGTGATGATTGTTTTAGTAATGCTGGTGTTGGTTGTAATAGTGATGATTGTTTTAGTAATGCTGGTGTTGGTTGTAATAGTGATGATTGTTTTAGTAATGCTGGTGTTGGTTGTGATGGTGATGATTGTTTTAGTAATGCTGGTGTTGGTTGTGATGGTGATTGTTTTAGTAATGCTGGTGTTGGTTGTGATGGTGGTGATTGTTTTAGTAATTCTGGTGTTGGTTGTGATGGTGTGATGATTTGTTTAGTGAATGCTGGTGTTGGTTGTGATGGTGATGATTGTTTTAGTAATGCTGGTGTTGGTTGGTGATGGTGATGATTGTTTTAGTAATGCTGGTGTGGTTGTGATGGTGGTGATTGTTTTTAGTAATGCTGGTGTTTGGTTGTGATGGTGATTGTTTTAGTAATGCTGGTGGTTGGTTGTTGTGATGGTGGATGATTGGTTTTAGTAATGCTGCTGTTGGTGTTGGTTTGTGATGGTGATGATTGTTTTTAGTAACTGTCTGGTGTTGGTTGTGATGGTGATGATTGTTTAAGTAATGCTGGTGTTGGATGTGATGGTGATGATTGTTTTAGTAATGCTGGTGTTGGTTGTGATGGTGATGATTGTTTTAGTAATGCTGGTGTTGGTTGTAATAGTGATGATTGTTTTAGTAATGCTGGTGTTGGTTGTAATAGTGATGATTGTTTTAGTAATGCTGGTGTTGGTTGTGATGGTGGTGATTGTTTTAGTAATGCTGGTGTTGGTTGTAATGGCGATGATTGTTTTAGTAATGCTGGTGTTGGTTGTGATGGTGATTGTTTTAGTAATGCTGGTGTTGGTTGTAATAGTGATGATTGTTTTAGTAATGCTGGTGTTGGTTGTGATGGTGATGATTGTTTTAGTAATGCTGGTGTTGGTTGTAATAGTGATGATTGTTTTAGTAATGCTGGTGTTGGTTGTGATGGTGGTGATTGTTTTAGTAATGCTGGTGTTGGTTGTGATGGTGGTGATTGTTTTAGTAATGCTGGTGTTGGTTGTAATAGTGATGATTGTTTTAGTAATGCTGGTGTTGGTTGTAATAGTGATGATTGTTTTAGTAATGCTGGTGTTGGTTGTGATGGCGATGATTGTTTTAGTAATGCTGGTGTTGGTTGTAATGGCGATGATTGTTTTAGTAATGCTGGTGTTGGTTGTAATGGCGATGATTGTTTTAGTAATGCTGGTGTTGGTTGTGATGGTGGTGATTGTTTTAGTAATGCTGGTGTTGGTTGTAATAGTGATGATTGTTTTAGTAATGCTGGTGTTGGTTGTGATGGTGATGATTGTTTTAGTAATGCTGGTGTTGGTTGTGATGGTGATTGTTTTAGTAATGCTGGTGTTGGTTGTGATGGTGGTGATTGTTTTAGTAATGCTGGTGTTGGATGTGATGGTGATGATAGTTTTAGTAATGCTGGTGTTGGTTGTGATGGTGATTGTTTTAGTAATGCTGGTGTTGGTTGTGATGGTGAGGATTGTTTTAGTAATGCTGGTGTTGGTTGTGATGGTGATGATTGTTTTAGTAATGCTGGTGTTGGTTGTGATGGTGATGATTGTTTTAGTAATGCTGGTGTTGGTTGTGATGGTGGTGATTGTTTTAGTAATGCTGGTGTTGGTTGTGATGGTGATGAGTGTTTTAGTAATGCTGGTGTTGGTTGTGATGTGGTGATGATTGTTTTAGTAATGCTGGTGTTGGTTTGTGATGGTGGTGATTGTGTTTAGTAATGCTGGGTGTTGGTTGTGATGGTGATTGTTTTAGTAATGCTTGGTGTTGGTTGTGATGGTGATTGTTTTAGTAATGCTGGTGTTGGTTGTGATGGGGTGATTGATTTTTTAGTAATGCTGTGTGTTGGATGTGATGGGTGATGATAGTTTTTAGTAATGCTGTGTGTTGGTTGTGATGGTGATTGTTTTAGTAATGCTGGTGTTTGGTTGTGATGGTGATGATTGTTTTAGTAATGCTGGTGTTGGTTGTGATGGTGGTGATTGTTTTAGTAATGCTGGTGTTGGTTGTGATGGTGATGAATTTTTTAGTAATGCTGGTGTTGGAATGTGATGGGATGATTGTTTTAGTAATGCTGGTGTTGGATGTGATGGTGATGATTGTTTTTAGTATGGGGGGGATGCTGGTTTGGTATGTGACTGGTGATGATTGTTTTAGTAATGCTGTGTGTTGGTTGTGATGGTGAGGATTGTTTTAGTAATGCTGGTGTTGGTTGTGAATAGTGATGATTGTTTTAGTAATGCTGGTGTTGGATGTGATGGTGATGATTGTTTTAGTAATGCTGGTGTTGGTTGTGATGTTGATGAATTGTTTTTAGTAATGCTGGTGTTGGTTGTGATGGTGATTGTTTTTAGTAATGCTGGTGTTGGTTGTGATGGTGGTGATTGTTTTAGTAATGCTGGTGTTGGTTGTGATTGTGATGATTGTTTTTTTTTAGTAATTGCTGGTGTTGGTTGTGATGGTGGTGATTGTTTTGTAGTATGCTGGTGTTGGGTTGTGATGGTGATGATTGTTTTAGTAATGCTGGGTGTTGGTGTGTGATGGTGATGATTGTTTTAGTAATGCTGGTGTTGGTTTGTGATGGTGATGATTGTTTTAGTAATGCTGGTGTTTGTTGTGGTGTGGATTGTTTTAGTAATGCTGGTGTTGGTTGTGATGGTGATGATTGTTTTAGTAATGCTGGTGTTGGTTTTGTGATGGTGATGAATTGTTTTAGTAATGCTGGTGTTGGTTTGTGATGGTGGTGATTGTTTAGTAATGCTGGTGTGGTTGTGATGGTGATGATTGTTTTAGTAATGCTGGTGTTGGATGTGATGGTGATGATTGTTTTAGTAATGCTGGTGTTGGTTGTGATGGGTGATGATTGTTTTAGTAATGGCTGGTGTTGGTTGTGATGGTGGTGATTTGTTTTAGTAATGCTGGTGTTGGTTGTGATGGTGGTGATTGTTTTAGTAATGCTGGTGTTGGTTGTGATGGTGGTGATTTGTTTTAGTAATGCTGGCGTTGGTTGTGATGGTGATGATATGTTTTAGTAATGCTGGTGTTGGTTTGATTGGATTATGGGGGATGATTGTTTTTAAGTAATGCTGGTGTTGGGTTGTGATAGTGGTGATTGTTTTAGTAATGCTGGTTGTTGTTGTGATGGTGATTGTTTTTAAGTAATGCTGGTGTTGGTTGTGATGGTGATGATTGTTTTAGTAATGCTGGTGTTGGTTGTAATGGTGATGATTGTTTTAGTAATGCTGGTGTTGGTTGTGATGGTGATGATTGTTTTAGTAATGCTGGTGTTGGTTTGTGATGGTGATGATTGTTTTAGTAATGCTGGTGTTGGTTGTGTGGGTGATGATTGTTTTAGTAATGCTGGTGTTGGATTGTGATGGGTGATTGTTTTAGTAATGCTGGTGGTTGGTTGTGATTGTGATGATTGTTTTAGTAATGCTGGTGTTGGTTGTGATTGTGATGATTGTTTTAGTAATGCTGGTGTTGGTTGTGATGGTGATGATTGTTTTAGTAATGCTGGTGTTGGTTGTGATGGTGATGATTGTTTTAGTAATGCTGGTGTTGGTTGTGATGGTGATGATTGTTTTAGTAATGCTGGTGTTGGTTGTGATGGTGATTGTTTTAGTAATGCTGGTGTTGGTTGTAATGGTGATGATTGTTTTAGTAATGCTGGTGTTGGTTGTGATGGTGATGATTGTTTTAGTAATGCTGGTGTTGGTTGTGATGGTGGTGATTGTTTTAGTAATGCTGGTGTTGGTTGTGATGGTGGTGATTGTTTTAGTAATGCTGGTGTTGGTTGTGATGGTGATGATTGTTTTAGTAATGCTGGTGTTGGTTGTGATGGTGATGATTTTTTTATTAATGCTTGTTTTGGTTGTGATGGTGGTGATTGTTTTAGTAATGCTGGTGTTGGTTGTGATGGTGATGATTGTTTTAGTAATGCTGGTGTTGGTTGTGATGGTGACGATTGTTTTAGTAATGCTGGTGTTGGTTGTGATGGTGATGATTGTTTTAGTAATGCTGGTGTTGTTTGTAATGGTGGTCATTGTTTTATTGGTGGTCATCATTGTTTTGGTGATTGTGGTGGCTGTGATGGTGGTGATCATTGTTTTGGTCATGGTAGTGGTGGTTGTGATGGAGGTGATTGTTTAAGTCATGGTGATCATTGTTTTGGTGGTGATGGTTATGATGGAGGTGACTGCTTAAGTGATGGTGTTGATTGTTTTAGTGGTGGTGATCATTGTTTTAGTGATGGTGGTTGTTATGATGGTGATTGTTTTAGTTATGATGATCATTGTTTTGGTGACGGTGGTGATTGTGATGGTTGTGATTGTTTTAGTGGTGGTTATCGTTGTTATGGTGATGGTGGTTGTTATGATGGTGATTGTTTTAGTTATGGTGATCATTGTTTTGGTGATGGTGGTGATTGTGATGGTTGTAATTGTTTTAGTGGTGGTTATCATTGTTATGGCCATGGTGGTTGTTGTGATGGTGTGTTTTTGTGATGATGGTGACTGCTTAAGTGATGGTGGTGGTGTTTTTGTGATGTGGTGATTGTTTTATCGGTGATCACTGTTTTGGTGATGTGGTGGTTGTGATGGAGGTGATTGTTTTATTGGTGGTGATTATTGTTTTGGTGATGGTGGTGGTTGTGATGGAGATGATTGTTTTAGTGGTGTTAATTGTTTTGGTGATGGTGGTGGTTGTTTTGGTGATGATGGTTATGATGGAGGTAACTGCTTAAGTGATGTGGTGTTTTTTTTGATGTGGTGATTGTTTTAGTGGTGGTGATCATTGTTTTGGTGATGGTGGTTGTGATGGTGATTGTTTTATTGGTGGTGATCACTGTTTTGGTAATGGTGGTGGTTGTGATGGAGGTGACTGCTTAGGTGATGGTGGTGTTTTTGTGATGATGTTGACTGCTTAAGGGATGGTGGTGGTGTTTTTGTGGTGTGGTGATTGTTTTATTGGTGATCACTGTTTTGGTGATGTGGTGGTTGTGATGGAGGTGATTGTTTTATTGGTGGTGATTATTGTTTTGGTGATGGGGTGGTGGTTGTGATGGTGGTGATCATTTTTGGTGATGGTGGTGGTTGTGATATTGGAAAATTAGTTGGTGTTTAGGTGGTGTTAATTGTTTTTGGTGATGACGGGTATAATGGTGAGTGTTTATGGTTGTTCTTTTGTGTTTTTATCTGACGTTTGTTTTTATAATGAGGTAACTGCTTAACTGCTTAAGTGAGGGTGGTGGTGTTTTTTGTGATGTGGTGATTGTTTTATTGGTGGTGATCATTGTTTTGGTGATGGTGATGGTTGTGATGGAGGTGACTGCTGAAGTGATGGTGGTGGTGTTTTTTGTGATGTGGTGATTGTTTTATTGGTGGTGATCATTGTTTTGGTGATGGTGGTGGTTGTGATGGAGGTGACTGCTTAAGTAATGGTGGTGGTGTTTTTTGTGATGTGGTGATTGTTTTAGTGGTGGTGATCATTGTTTTGGTGATGGTGGTGGTTGTGATGAAGGTGACTGCTTAAGTAATGGTGGTGGTGTTTTTTGTGATGTGGTGATTGTTTTAGTGGTGGTGATCATTGTTTTGGTGATGGTGGTGGTTGTGATGGTGATTGTTTTAGTGGTGGTGATCATTGTTTTGGTGATGGTGGTGGTTGTGATGGTGATTGTTTTAGTGCTGGTGATCATTGTTTTGGTGATGGCTGTGATGGAGGTGACCATTTAAGTGATGTTGGTGGTGTTTTGGTGATGGTAGTTTTGGTGATGTGGTAACACCTCCTGCTTCTCTGCTCCTGTGGTTGTTGTTATTGTTCCGGCTGTAGCCGGTGCAGTAACCAGGTGACTCCGAGCGGACCCTAATGCTCCTGACCGGAGTGAACTCACCGTGAAAATACAAATGAAGCCCCGAGGCTGTCTGTTTTGTTTCAGCGCTCCTGAGGATCTGAAAGAATAACAGAAGCGGCAACACGTGACAGACGCCACCGAGCCTCTGTGATGCGAGTGGATCAGGGTCCAAGGCTGGTGCGCGCGTGCCGGCGGTAATTTGAATCGGTGCGGGTCGGAGAAAAGCTCGGCAGATTTTGTCCGCACATATTAAAGCGCTCTCTGTGAGTGAGAGACTGGAACAGCAACATCAAACCGTCTGTGCTAATGAACAGAGAGAAGTCTCTCTCTCTCTCTCGCGCTCTCGCTCTCTCGCTCGCTCTCTCACGCACAGACTGTTTCACCCAGCGGGTCTTGTTAAGTAGCGTGGGATGAACGTATGTGTGTGAGTGTGTGTGTGTCGGTCCGTGTAAAACAGGGTGAGAGTGAGTGTGTTTGAAGTTGACAGGTTCTCTGATTATCATCCCGACTTTCTTCTTCAAAGTTTCCTTCGAATTCCATCGCCAGGTACACGCGTCGCCAAACATGAAAGCCACGCAGTTCAATTAGCCAATCAACACTTCCGATACCCAGGAACGTGGCCCAAGGAAAAAAGAAAACGTCGGTGACAAGCGGAAGGCAGGAATCTGAGGATACGTCTGAAGATCCAAAACTTTCAGCCATCGCTTCGCACTTTCATGAGCCAGCCGTAGAACCCGAGCGCTCCTCTGCGCTTCTCCTGCCGCCGAAAATCTCCCAACACGGCTGACCACGCCTCAGGAAGTGCAACATCCGGTTCGACTGATGGGGCCAAACAAGCTTCAGCAGTTTACCTGTGGTAGGAGAGGGACTCGGACAGCTGCTGCAAAACCCGGCATGCTGGCACGTCTCAGGTAGACGTGTACATGATTACAGGTGTGGTCTGGTCACCTGAGGGTAGACCACCAGTAGGGAGGATCGTTTCATCCGCACGAGCAGCTCCCACAGTTTCCCTCCACCTTCATTCCACACCCCTGTCTCCACCCGGACCGTTTCCAGGAGCTCAGCAGAAGGAAGCTGCCGTTGCTGTTGACAGCCAGCCACCGTCGCCTACATGAACAAGAAACCTGCTACGGACCGGAACCACATCGTCTTTAGGGACGTCTCCAGGTTCTGTTTGGGATCAATCGACGGTCAGGTTCGAATACGGGAGCCTCGTAGTGAGCACTTCAGTCCTGTCTTGCTGTGGGCCGCCTCACTACCCAACTGCTGGTGTGATGATCTGGGGAGCCATCGTGTACGACAGTCCCCTAGTAGGGATACGAGGGACACTAACAGCTCAGGGACATGTGCAGGATGTCCTCCGGCCATAGGGGCTGGGGTTCTTCAGCAGGATAATGCTCACCCACACACATCAAGGCATTCCCAGGAACGTCTCACCGCCAGATCGGAACTCTTCGTGGGCCTGGGGACGCCTACCTTGGCAGCCTACGAGTGTGCAAGATCTACAGACCCAGGTCCAGCATCTGTGAGCAGAGGTGCCGGATGATGCCATATGGACTACAGGTGGGCTAGAGGTGGGCTAACAGGGTACTAGATGCTGGTCCAGGTTGCGCACAGAGTGACCCGCTGTAGAAACCACGTCTTCCCAGAGTAAGGAAAAGAACTGGAACTCATTTACAATAACCTCCTGGCTCCACGACTGATGATGCCCACCCACCACCTCTTATGGCCCTTGTCCGGTTTCAGGAGCCATCCTCGGACTGTCTCCTCACACCTATTCCGGCTGCTGTTCTCCCTTTAAGCCTCTACACGCTGTAGTCGTCCTGGCGCTGCCTGATGGGGCTGTTGTTGTTCTCCCCTGATCCCTCACAGCTGTAGTTCTCCTCCTCGAGCTGACACTCATTCTCTCACCAGCTCTTGCAGGTGGAGTTGTCCTTACACCATATTTTGGTTTCGAGCACCGCCTTCCCAACAAATCCACCAGCTGTCATTGCTGCCTGAGGGTATGAGGGTTGGCCTCGCACAAGTGACTGCTGGTTCCAAACCAGAATCAAATCAGCAGGTAGACGTTTTCACAGTGACATCAATAATCATTCAACCAGCTGCACCCAGAGAGTACCAAACCCACGGGAATAACACTAGGTGTGTAGATGATTAAAGTTTGGTGCTCATGTGAGGTAAGCAAGGAGGGGAGGGGTCTTATCTCTGTCCCTGACTGACCCAACAGTCACCATTACAGACCTCCAGCGAGCAGTGGTGTCCTCCATGAGTCATCCTGTTAGTGCAGCACCATCAGCAGACGGCTGCACCACGCAGGACTACATGCACACAGACCGTTACCACGACTGTCCTTAACACCACGTCACCGTCACCAAAGACTGCAGTGGTGTCGTACCAGACTGTCATGGAGTGACTCAGAATGGCAGCGGGTCATCTTCAGTGACGAGTCCCGCTTTAGTCTTGGTGGAGACGCCCAACGAATCCGTGTGTGGAGGCACCGTGGTCAGCACCGAGATGAACGGTCTGTAGTCACACGTCCAGAAGGCCTGGTGTCCCTCCACCTCCACCCCTACCGCACCACCTGCAGGAACTGTGTGAGGATGTTCAAGCTGCATGGGATGGAGTATCACAGGGCACCATTAGGAAACCAAACACTTTTAAATCATACAGAGTCTTACCAGAGAGCCGTGATGTCAAAGATGTATTCAGCTCAGCTTTGAAGGGCCCTGCCAGAGCTTCCACGCAGCCAAACAGAGAGAACGGGCACTGAACGGGCACTGAACGGGCACTGAACGGGCACTGAATGGGCACTGAACGAGCTAGTACAAGTTCATTACACACATCGGTAATCGTTTAAATATCACAGGGTTAGGGTTAGGCCAACATCCTTCCCAAAACCCAACGCTTTGGGTCTGGACTTTTGGTTCTGTTCAGTTCTTAAGTTTTACAGTG
>JAMWET010000567.1:20000-29825 GCA_024036415.1 Prochilodus magdalenae
CAGCTCAAGTCTCCCAGCTCAAGTCTCCAGCTCATCCTCCAGTCAAGCAGTACGTTTATTACAGGAAGTGTCCCAGCTGGAGCCCCGGTCCAGTTCCACCACAGTGCCGTAGCGAAGACTGTCCCAGTTCATGGCCTGGACCTGTCGATGTACTGAACTGTCTCATTAACTGCAGCTCCACTACCATGGAGACAACAGCGCTGGGTTAACGTCCCAGTTGACTTGAAGTCGGTGATAGAAAAAGCGAATTCATGAGCAAACATACCTGAGAGGCTTCAAAGCCGAGCAGCAATGCGGGTAACGCGGGCAGCTATGCCACACTGGACTTCTGACAAATCCCACAAAAACTGCAGAAATGTAAAGGACGTTTTCTCCTTTCAGCCGGAGACGCGACGGCACACCGCAGCGCCCTTTCACCAGATTCCACTCAGCAGAACACACGTCCCAAACCTCACCACCACCGTCTTCACCCAGACCTCCAACGGCCCAAAGGTCAGCGCCATAGTAACGACCCCGGTGAATAGCGCTGAGCAGAGCTCGGAGACTGTACCGTATGTTCTCCTGATGGAGCTGACGGCACACTGGCTCCCCGGTGAAGGACTTATCTATTGATTCCATCTCCGCATTCAAGAGAAGAACGTCATTCCAGGCTCAGGTCCACGAGGGTTCGGCGTGAAGGCGTGAAGTTGGAAACGAAAGCTTTGATGGCTGAGAGCGGGAAAGCTTTTTGATCTGTATATTGCAGATATAGCCGTCAGTCCGAGATCGCGGCCATTGTTCATTTTATAAATTCATATTCCATATTCATACACATCCGACACACAAGGTCACCTCCTGCACGGCTCTTCACGTGCCGCTACATGTCGCTCCTCGAAAGCAGAGCAGCGGAACCGTAATGGCTTTTTAACTCGCCACACAATGGAGCTCAGCACAATATGCACTTAACCACGTATGATAATAGGATGGTGTGGAGTGTCGAGTACACAATACGGGAGTAAAGGACCTCAAGGAGCGTGAGGAACGCCAAAGACGATCTGGAACAGCAGAAACCGGCCCAAATAAAACCGGAACCAAGAACAACCCTACTAAACATCCCACAGTCCACTGTCAGTGGGATTATAACACAGTGGGAGGGATCGGGAACGACAGCAAGTGTTAGACCACGTACAATGACAATGTCAGCGGATGCTGAGGGTCATAGGTCACAGAGGTCACCGACTTTCTCCAGAGTCCATCACTACAGACCTCCAACCTTCATGTGTCCTTCAGATCAGCTCAGGAACAGTGTGTAGAGCTTCATGGAATGGGTTTCCATGGCGAGCAGCTGCATCCCAGCCTTACATCACCAAGTGCAGTGCAGAGTGTGGAGCGCAGTGGTGTAAAGCTCCGCCCCTCGACTCTAGAGCAGTGGAGGCGTGTTCTCTGGAGTGACCAATCACGCTTCTCCGTCTGAGGATCCGATGGACGAGTCTGGGTTTGGTGGTACCAGGAGAACGGTACTGTCTGACTGCACTGTGCCGAGTGTAGAGTTTGGTGGAGGGGGGATTATGGTGTGGGGGTGTGGTTCAGGAGTTGGCTCCGCCCCTTAGTTCCAGTGAGAGGAACTCTTAATGCTTCAGCAGACCAAGAGACTCTGGACCATTCCATGCTCCCAACTTTGTGGTTGCACAGAGCAAGCTCCATAAAGACATGTTAACAGCAGCCCTCCATCACAGTAAAGACAGATTTGGTTGGATGGTGGTTGCCGGGGAGGTTCAACCATACCCACGCCTGAACATCAATCAGTTGACTGAACCTCCTGATCCTCTAATAGAGAACTGATCGTTCCAGTCACACGTTTACCAACCCAGACTTTTATGTGGGGTGAATTTGTTTAGTATACTGATTAAAAACGACACAGTTACACGAGCTACTCGTTTGACTGGGTTCTCTTCATCTGCCGTTTGAGTTCAGGGAAGATCCGATCATGTTTTAGATCACACTTCAGCAGAATGGCTTCACAACCTGCAGCCCTCAATCCTGAGAAGAATACGGAGCAGAATTAGCATAAAACAAAGAGCAACAGGAAGCCAACCCCGGCGCGTGTCCTGGCCGTGTCACGGAGCCATTAGCACGCCGGTGTAAAGGAAGCTGGTGAAAGGTTGCATCGCCACAGACACGCAGGTTTAATTAGTCGAGCCTTAACGAGCCAGATGAGGTCAATTAGCTCAGCTCAGGAAACACAATGCATTCACACACATACACGCATCTGAGGCGGCACTGCTTACATAATCAGACTGCACACAGGAGAACCTGGCCATGTGATCCGTATCAGGATGGAGGCTCATGATCCCATACATTACCATGTGCTGGGTGACAGGAAATGCAGTCATAGTAAAAACACACGTCCATATATAGGTGTGCTAATGCTAACGTTAGCACTGCACCCTTACCCTACATGCTCATATTGGAGTGGAAGAGTCTAATGGGGGAAGACAGATTAGCACACTGCCCTCCAGTGGTGGGGATTTAAACACAACACAACTCAACCGCTGCCTGCTACAGATATTTGACTGTAAAGTAGTAAACAGTAACAGTAGTATGAGACGGTGTGTAGTGATGGTATATAACAGTAGTATGTGATGGTGTGTAGTGATGGTATATAACAGTAGTATGAGACGGTGTGTAGTGATGGTATATAACAGTAGTATGAGACGGTGTGTAGTGATGGTATATAACAGTAGTATGTGATGGTGTGTAGTGATGGTATATAACAGTAGTATGAGACGGTGTGTAGTGATGGTATATAACAGTAGTATGTGATGGTGTGTAGTGATGGTATATAACAGTAGTATGTGACGGTGTGTGATGGAGGTATATAACAGTAGTATGGGACCGTGTGTAGTGATGGTATATAACAGTAGTATGAGACGGTGTGTAGTGATGGTATATAACAGTAGTATGAGACGGTGTGTAGTGATGGTATATAACAGTAGTATGTGAGGGTGTGTGATGATGGTATATAACAGTAGTATGAGACGGTGTGTAGTGATGGTATATAACAGTAGTATGAGACGGTGTGTAATGGATGTATATAACAGTAGTATGAGACGGTGTGTAATGGATGTATATAACAGTAGTATGAGACGGTGTGTAATGGATGTATATAACAGTAGTATGTGATGGTGTGTAGTGATGGTATATAACAGTAGTATGAGACGGTGTGTAGTGATGGTATATAACAGTAGTATGTGATGGTGTGTAGTGATGGTATATAACAGTAGTATGTGATGGTGTGTAATGATGGTATATAACAGTAGTAGTATGTGGCGGTGTGTGATGATGGTATATAACAGTAGTAGTATGTGATGGTGTGTGAGTGATAACAGTATATAACGGTGTGTAGTGATGGTATATAACAGTAGTATGTGACGGTGTGTAATGATGGTATATAACAGTAGTATGTGATGGTGTGTGATGGATGTATATAACAGTAGTATGTGACGGTGTGTAGTGATGGTATATAACAGTAGTATGTGATGGTGTGTGATGGATGTATATAACAGTAGTATGAGACGGTGTGTAGTGATGGTATATAACAGTAGTATGAGACGGTGTGTAGTGATGGTATATAACAGTAGTATGATGGTGTGTATATGGTATATAAGTAGTATGTGACGGTGGTGTAGTGAGGTATATAACAGTAGTATGAGACGGTGTGTATATGATGGTGAGATATAACAGTAGTATGTGTATGTGATGGTGTGTAGTGATGGTATATAACAGTAGTATTTGACGGTGGTGTGGTAGTGATGTATATAAACAGTTAGTATATGTGATGAGACGGTGTGTAGTGATGGTATATAACAGTAGTATGAGACGGTGTGTAGTGATGGTATATAACAGTAGTATGTGACGGTGTGTGATGGAGGTATATAACAGTAGTATGGGACCGTGTGTAGTGATGGTATATAACAGTAGTATGAGACGGTGTGTAGTGATGGTATATAACAGTAGTAGAGATGTGTGTAGTGATGGGTATGTGATGAGTGGTGATGGTATATAACAGTAGTATGTGATGGTGTGTGATGATGGTATATAAACAGTAGTGATGGTGAGACCGTAGTGTGTACGGTGTGATGATGGTATATAACAGTAGTAGTATGTGTGTGTATGGTGGTGTGTAGTATGGACGGGTTATATAACAGTAGTATGTGGCGGTGTGTGATGATGGTATATAACAGTAGTATGTGATGGTGTGTGATGGAGGTATATAACAGTAGTATGAGACGGTGTGTAGTGATGGTATATAACAGTAGTATGAGACGGTGTGTAGTGATGGTATATAACAGTAGTATGAGACGGTGTGTAGTGATGGTATATAACAGTAGTATGAGACGGTGTGTAGTGATGGTATATAACAGTAGTATGAGACGGTGTGTAGTGATGGTATATGTAGTATTTGGTGGTGTGTGATGATGGTATATAACAGTAGTATGAGACGGTGTGTAGTGATGGTATATAACAGTAGTATGAGACGGTGTGTAATGATGGTATATAACAGTAGTATTTGGTGGTGTGTAGTGATGGTATATAACAGTAGTATGAGACGGTGTGTAGTGATGGTATATAACAGTAGTATTTGGTGGTGTGTGATGGAGGTATATAACAGTAGTATGTGGCGGTGTGTGATGATGGTATATAACAGTAGTATATGATGGTCTGTGATGTGACGTGACCAGTATGCGTGTGTGTAGAAGGTAGAGAATCCACCTCACCCGCACACACGGGCATGCAGGTGTATATACAGGTACACTGGCGGTTCTGATGTTTAAGTAGGTGAGTAACTGAGAACCTGAGTGAGCATCAATGTGCTGGATGAGGGGAGCCGGATTCTGCCAGGGCGTCTCAGGGCTTGACAGAAGCAGCTGTTTACTTACCCAGTGCACTCTCTGTGTGTGCGTGCCGGTGTGTGTGTGTGTGTATGTATATGAGAGTGTGTGTGTGTGTGTGTGAGTGTAAGAGTGTGTGTGTGTGTATGTGTGTGGTGTGTGAGTGTGTGTGTGTGAGTGAGTGCTGTGTGACTGAGTGTGTGTGTAAGTATGTGTGTGTGGTGTGTGAGTGTGTGTGAGTGTGTGTGTGTGTAAGTATGTGTGTGGTGTGTGAGTGTGTGTTGTGTGTAAGTATGTGTGTGGTGTGTGAGTGTGTGTGTAAGTATGTGTGTGGTGTGTGAGTGTGTGTTGTGTGTGTGTAAGTATGTGTGTGGTGTGTGAGTGTGTGAGTGTGTGTTGTGTGTGTGTGTGTGTGTGTGTGTGTGTGTGGTGTGTGAGTGTGTGTGTGAGTGAGTGTGTGTGTAAGTATGTTTGTGGTGTGTGAGTGTGTAAGTATGTTTGTGGTGTGTGAGTGTGTGTGTAAGTGAGTGAGTGTGTGTAAGTATGTGTGTGGTGTGTGAGTGAGTGTGTGAGTGTGTGCGTGTGTGAGTGTAAGTGTACGTGTGTGAGTGAGTGTGCGTGTGTGTGTGTGTGTGTGTAAGTATGTTTGTGGTGTGTAAGTGAGCGTGTGTGTAAGTGTTTGTGAGTGAGGGTGCGTGTGAGTGTGTGAGTGAGAGTGTAAGTGTACGTGTGTGAGTGAGTGTGCGTGTGTGTGTGTGTGTAAGTATGTTTGTGGTGTGTGAGTGAGTGTGCGTGTGTGTGTGTGTGTGTGTGTGTAAGTATGTTTGTGGTGTGTGAGTGAGTGTGTAAGTGAGTGAGTGCGTGTGTGTGTAAGTGTGTGTGTGTGTGTGAGTGTGCGTGTGTGTAAGTGTTTGTGTGGTGTGTGAGTGAGTGTGTGTGTGTTTGTGAGTGAGCGAGTGTGAGTGTGTGTTTGTGTGTAAGTATGTGTGTGGTGTGTGTGTGAGTGTGTGAGTGAGAGTGAGTGTGTGTGTGTGTGAGTTAGTGTGTGAGTGTGTGAGTGAGAGTGAGTGTGTGTGTGTGTGTGTGAGTGAGTGTGTGAGTGTGTGCGTGTGTGAGTGAGAGTGTAAGTGTACGTGTGTGAGTGAGTGTGCGTGTGTGTGTGTGTAAGTATGTTTGTGGTGTGTAAGTGAGCGTGTGTGTAAGTGTTTGTGAGTGAGGGTGCATGTGAGTGTGTGAGTGAGAGTGTAAGTGTACGTGTGTGAGTGTGTGTAAGTATGTTTGTGGTGTGTGAGTGAGTGTGTAAGTGAGTGAGTGTGTGTGTGTGTGTAAGTGTGTGTGTGAGTGTGTGAGAGAGTGTGCGTGCTCTGAAGGTCCACCTCTGTATTAGAGCCCTAATCAGTATGAGTGACGGGGAATGAAATATGGCAGGTGAGATGAAACTGAGTGCACTGTTTGAATGTTATTACTGCTGTACATAATAAATAATACAGATTATAATAACCTCATATTTATCTCTTCCTCTTCTCTCCCTCCATCCCTCTCTCCCATCATCTCTATAATAAACCCCCACACACTCCTGATGATCACAGATAATAGGACTTCTATTGTTCATTTAAAAAGTGCTCTGTGATGTTCATACGACCCGCACGCTCATTCTGACAGACTGTAATACGCTACAGGAAGCGTAGGGGGCGATACGACCCGCACGCTCATTCTGACAGACTGTAATACGCTACAGGAAGCGTAGGGGGCGATACGACCCGCACGCTCATTCTGACAGACCGTAATACGCTACAGGAAGCGTAGGGGGCGATTTACGACCCGGCACGCTCATTCTGACAGACCGTAATACGCTACAGGAAAGCGTAGGGGGCGTATGACCCGACCCGCACGCTCAGGTCTGACAGACCAGTAATACGTAAGTACAGGAAGCGTCCAGGGGGCGATATATGACCCGCAGCAGTGCTCATTCTTGGACAGACTGTAAATACGCTTACAGGAAGCGTAAGTGGGGTGAGATACAGGACCCGCACGCTCATTCTGGACAGACTGTAATACGCTACAGGAAGCGTAGGGGGGCGATACGACCCGCACGCTAATTTCTGACAGGACTGTTAATACCCTACAGGACGTGAGAGTGTAGGTGGCGATATGTGACCCCCCACACTGTGATTCAGGGAGTCAGACTGGTGTTGAACATGAAGTTAGTGTAATTACCCTACAGGAAGCGTTAGGGGGCGATACGACCCACACGCTCATTCTGAACAGAGCCCTGTAATACGCTACAGGAAACGTAGGGGGGCGATATGAACCCACACTGTGATGTTCTGACAGACTGTATGGTCATAATACCACTACAGTGGATTAATAGGAGTAGGGGGGCGATATGACCCACTTCGCTCCATCCATCTCTGACAGACTGTAATAACACTACAGGAAGAGAGTGGGCGATACGAACCACACGCTCAATAATCTGACAGACTGTAATATACTACAGGAAGTTTGTGTGTAGTATAGTGGTAGTATGTTCAACAGTACAGTATAAGGCTTGGACAGGCTCAAAGTACAGTATAATACACGGACAGTATAGTTATAGGAGAGTACAGTATACGCAATAGGACAGTATAGTATAGTAAATAGTACAGAAAAGTATACGTATAGTATAAGACAGTATTTTCATATAGGAAAGTACAGGAAAGTACAGTATAAGTAAATAATCTAGTACAGGACAGTACAGGAAAAGTCATGGTATGATGCAGGACAGTACGCTATATGAAGAGTAGAGAGATAGTGTAGGACAGTATAGTCACTGAACAGTACACAGGAAAGCAGTATACTAATAGTACAGGGGGACAGTATAGTTTAGTAGTACAGTACAAGGAAAAGTATGTGGTGGGAACACAGGGCACAGTAGATAGTAATATGAGAAGTAGAGCATAGTATGTTAGGACAGTATAGACCCACAGTACAGAAAGTATACTATAGTACAGGACAGTCAGATAGGTTTAGTACAGTACAGGAAGTATGGTATGAACACACAGGACAGTAATAGTATATGACAGAGTAGAGTATAAGGGTGAGGGACAGTATAGCACAGTACAAGAAAGTATAACTATAGTACAGGAACAGCATAGGTTTAGTACCGTACAGGAAAGTATGGTATGACCACTAGGGACAAGTATATAGTACTGATTGTAAAAGAGTATAGTGTAGGACAAGTATAGCACAGTACACGAAAGTATACTAATATAGTAACAGGAAAGTAATAGTTTTAGTACAGTAACAGGAAAGTTATGGTATTGACCAACAGGACAGTATAGTATCTGAGAGTAGAGCATAGTAATAGGATAGTTATGAAGCACAGTACAGGAAACGTATACTATAAGTACGACGGGACACGCTCATAGTTTTTAGGTACAGTATAGGTAAAAGAATGGTATGAACCCCATAGTATAGTATAGCATGGAGTATTGCTTGATTGTTAGAGTATAGTGTAGGACAGTATAGCAGCATAGTACAGGAAAGAGGATAGTATAGTTATAGGACAGTATAGTTTAGTACAGTACAGGAAAGTAATGGTATGTACACGGACATCGTATGCAGTATATGAGATAGAGTATAGTATAGTCACAGTATAGCAAGAAGTGACAGGAAAGTAGTATGATTAGGACCAGTATAGTATAGTACCAGTACAAGTATAGATAAGTACAGTATAATACGGCAGTAAGTTTAGATAGCTATCAGTAATAGGACAGTAACAGTAACAGTGTAGTATAGGACAAAGTATATAGCATAGGACAGTTATAGTAAAGTACAGTATAGTATATGTGGCAGTAGAAGGACAGGTACAGGTATAGTATAAGACAGTATAGTAAAGGACAGAAAGTTAATAGTACTCGGAAAGGATAGTGGATCAGTATACAGTATAGTAGAGTAGGAGCATAGGGTATGAAGTGGTATAGGTCGTAGTATAGTAACAGCTACAGGAAAAGTATACTATAGTATAAGACAGTATGGTATAGGAAAGTACAGGAAAGTATGGTATGACACAGGACAGTACAGTACATGATTGTAGAGTATAGTGTAGGACAGTATAGCACAGTACAGGAAAGTATACTATAGTACAGGACAGTATAGTTTAGTACAGTACAGGAAAGTATGGTATGACACAGGACAGTATAGTATATGAGAGTAGAGCATAGTGTAGGACAGTATAGCACAGTACAAGAAAGTATACTATAGTACAACAGGGACAGTATTAGTTTAGTACAGTACAGGAAAAGTAAGTATGGTATGACACAGGACAGTATATAGTACATGATATGTAGAGTATAGTGTAGGACAGTATAGCACAGTACAAGAAAGTACTATTAGGGTTACAGACCACGGTATAGTTTAGTACAGTATAAGGAAAGATGGTGAGGACAAGGACAGTTTAATTATTGTAGAGATGTGAGGACAGTATCGCAACGTACAAGAAGTCTATATAGTAAGGCAGTAAGTGGACAGTACAGAAATTATGGAGACACCGGATAGTATATTCATGATTTTATATTATATGTAGGACAGTTCTCACAGTACAAGAAAGATAAAATACAGTACATATATCTATACATTACATTAATATTTTATAAATTACATAATATATATATATTTATCTTTATTACATATTACAGTACATTAAATAACTATTCTTACTATTATTACATAATTAAAATATTTATACCATTACCTATAATATCGTATCACACAATTTATTACTTAATACATTACATTTAATAAATATTACCTATTTATACACATTAATTTATTAAATTACTCTATTCATATATCTATTATTCCATAATCTACCTTAACTATACCATAATTACTTATTTCTATACATACTTACTCTTCAAAATTCCTTATAATAAAAACCTACATTACTTAATCATACCTATCTCAATTCCCCATA